>JAPKLY010000090.1:489663-508100 GCA_026898435.1 Prunella vulgaris
ATATATCTTGTGGTATTGTTGGCAAAACGGTCAAATTTATTATCATTGGAGATGTATTTCTTTCGAAAAAAAAATTATTTAATGGACAACGGTCATATTTTTTATATTTAAAATTTAAATCTAACGTTAAATTTTTTTACTGTTACGAATATCTCTTATTATCTATTTCTGATTCTATTAAATTTCAACACCTCCTATTTACCTTTCTAATATTCATATAATTTTGAATTTTTTAAAAATAAAATATGAATAACTGGTGAGTTACTCCTTTATCTACTTCTCCATCTAACGTGTACAACTAAATTCCACCATCTCATATTCTCTTAATTTTCAACACTCCACATTTCAAAAGTTCTTCTTTATCCATCTTTTAAAAAATATTCATCACTGCACATTTTAAAATTTCGTCATTTTCCATCTTTTTTTAAAAAATAAAATACAAAAATATAACCACCATCCGTAAAAAAATTCCCACTTCAAATTTCTAATTGCTAAACTACATATATTCCTACACTATTTGAACCAACTAAACTCCACTCATTTTGCAATAGTCCACCGTCTTAAAATTCTCTATTTTATTAATTTTAAATTAAATAATTTATATTCAAAACATTAGTAATACAGATTTGTATCATTTAATTTATTTTCTATCATACTTTTTTCTACATTAGACTAACCTATGTTCACTGCAATCAAAATTTTCTATTTCTCAATCTTATATATAATATATCTATATATTTTTTCATTTTGGGGTCCTGCATTTTAATGAATCCATGTTGTTTAGGGCAGATTCCATTTTTCAAAATTTCACGCTGCAGGTAACTTTCTCTATCTTTTAAAATTAAATTTTCAATAATCTAATTGTATTCAATTTAGTATATGGAGCCACAATGTCTAAATGACTTTGTTTCAAATGTGAATGAATCTTCTCCTTTATCAGTCTCTTTTAATTTTTTTTGAATTTTAAATTAATTATTTAAGAGTTTATTCATATAATACAATTGTATGCATGTTACCTCAAATTTTCTTCATCATCATTATTCATAATAGGTGGTGTTCAACTCTATGTATATAGATGACTTAATTATTGTAAACTTCCTTTAACATTATTATTTCATTTTTTGCTATTATATGTTCTTTTTTTTTAATTAAATTACTTATGCATTTCGTTATTAAATTAATGAATTTTGTTTACTTATTTTATAATTAGATTCTGAATTAGATAGTAGGTAATTACTAAACAATTATAAATTACTTAATATACTTTTTAGAATAATCATGTTAAAATCATCAATAAGTATTTTTATATACAGCTATACAATTTATAATATTTTATTAAAATGTTAAATTTTAAATTAATATATAATTTATTTTTAATCATGTGTGATAAGTAGGGTTATGTACTAGTGTATGTATGTTGGATGCTTCCATTTTCTTTACATTATTACAATTAACAAGTAATTAATATGAAAAATCTGATTAATTCTGTCAATTGTATACAGTTCAGTGTGTATTACGTATTTTCACTTAGAGAGCGGTTCTAAGGGCTCTCTAAGTGACACATTTCTAAGATCTGAGAGCTGTTAAAAAATAGCTCTCCAAGTACTCTACTTAGAGTGTGGTTAAGAACCGCTCTGCAAAAAAAAATTTCATTTTAAAAAAAAAAAATTTACTCAGGAAGTTTCCAGTTAATAATATATAATTCTCCTTTAATTTTGACTAGTTCTAAATAAACAATATCAATAACAAAATCAAAACTTTGATTAATAAACATATAATTCTCAATAATTTTGATTAATCCTAAATAACAACTTCAATAACAAAACTCAAATGATACTATAAACATATAATTCTCCATAGTTTTTGTTGGTTCCGAAACGAGTATAATCAGTGTATGGGAGGGAATACATTGATGTCAGATTTTACAAATTTTCAGGAAAATGCTCTTACAAAACTCAGTCAGGAAGATCCTGAAAATGCTCATTGAACTAATAGTCTCAGTGACAGCAGGGAAAAATCAATCAGGAACCAAATAAATTAAGTTCTGAATGTTGTGCTCAAGAAAGCTCAATAAAGATAACCCACCTACTGACCGGTTCAGAAGCTAGTTAGTTGGATAGTTATCTCAGCAAGCTTGAATTACGTGTGGAAGTGTGAGCCCTTAATTTCTACTCGTTTTAATGTCCTGAAAACTGTTTTACTGAATTGCTTAGAAATAGTGGTTAAGGCTGGTGACAAGTTCAGGATCAGGAGAATTGATTTCTCCTGAAAGTAAAATAATGTTGAATGCTCAGTTTAAGTATGATAACAAGTATGATCCTGAACAGTAAATAAAGCAGCACACAAAGGGTTTTTAATGTGGCTCGGAGATAACCAACCCCTACGTCCACGACCTGATTAAACAGGAGCAATTCTCTCATGAGAATTGGATCTTGTATTTTGACGTTCCAAGGTGCACGAGTAGTCTCCTTCCTCTCCTTAGGAATTCAACCCCTAGGTATTTTACAAGTCCCAGTCCTTCCCACCAACCAACTAACAAACTGAGGGGTTTGGCTTTCTGGTTTTCCAACTAAGGTGTGATAACCCTTGCAATCTAAACAATGCTAAGGATTAGAGTTATCATTCAAAGCAAATACAGAAGGATTCTTAATACAACACTAAGGAAATTTAAATTACAGAGTGTTTCTTTGAATATGCTTTGAGTGCTTGGAATCTTGGATAATCTCAGTGCTTTGAAATTTCTCATAACCTTGAATGGGAGTAAGGTCTTCTGTATTTATAGGCAGATTTGAAATAGATCCGTTGGAGGAGATCTACCAAATCTTTCTATATTTGGGTAGATGCAGCCAAAGATGTACTTGATTCACTTTTCACCATACTTAAATGGAAAATTCTTCTGGCCGCCGCCTGTGTCTCTGAGGAGCATTAAATGCTTGATCAGTCTCCATACATACGTGTCAACACCTTACTCGTTTTTCTTCAAATGACTAGTTTTTTATGTGACATTATCCTTCGTCTTTATGTGGAGATTCTGACATTCCCTTTGTCCTCAGTTGACTAGCATAAATGCTAAGTTCCCATTGCGTTAGAAACCTTTTCCTCAGGATTTACAAGTGTCAGTATAAAAGACACTCAACCTAATTACTCAGGTTTCGTCCGCCTTCACTAGATGGGTTCTATCCTGAGTATGCTTAAACTACTCAGTAGAAACACCATAAGTGGAATCCTTCAGGATTGTCTTCTCTTTATCTTCAGGATCAATCTTTAGGTCCATCAGGTGATCAGCTTCAGGTCAGATGTCTTGAGTTGTTCTTCAATAACTCAGACCTTCAGGATCAACTTCCTCCTGACTTGGATCTTCGGGATGTCTCCATCAAATCTTCAGTCTTCAGTGTGTTCCCCCTTAACTGATTACCAGTGAATATAAAATCTATTCTAAACCTGAACTAATCCTTAAATATACAATCATAACCTATTGTACTTAGGAAAATTCATCAAGGGGTTTTGAGATCTGAATCAAAACGACTTAGATTGTATCCCAACAGTTTTGATTAATAAAAATAACAACAAAACCTCCAAAGAATACCTTGTTAATAGAAGATTCAATCCTACTTGTTAATTCTCCATACTTGTTAATCGTGCCCAAATGCAAATCGACGACAATGGGGTTGAGGCGCGGCCAGATCGACGGAGGCGTGGGTTTAGACGAATCGATGCGATCTAAAATTTGGAAGGCAAAGTGGCAGAGGTGGCGGCTGAATCTGTCACTGATCTATGTGTGCCACTGGAAAACCGCGGTGAGTAGAGACGGCGTGCGACGGTGATTGAAGACAGTGTGCGGCGGTGAGTGGCGACGGCAATGTCTCGAATATGCTCTAGATCTATTCCTAGTGTTGGAAAACTGCCATAAAAGATCGCACCGCCCTTCTCAGATATGCTCCAATTTATTGTTTTCTCTTTTTCTCCGCCATTAACGACTGTGCATAGAAATGACACCGATCGAATTAAAGGTCCATGAAGCCGGGAGGAGGACGATCGATCGGATTAATCTACTCTCAGGTCTGTGGAGCCCGGTGGTGCAACCAGCTGTCTTTGGAGGTGGAGCATCGGGATTTTACACCCGAGAAAGACGAGATGATTGTTTGGTAACAAGTGGGCCACCATAGCCGTAAGGGAGAGAGAGAATTGGTTGAGGGGGAGAGAGAGGGATGCGAGTATAATCTGAAAATTTGAATACAAGGTTATCTTGAGGATATATAAAAAGAGACATGGGGGAGAGAGAAAGTGGTTTCCACTTACACTTATAGAGTGGTTCCTAACCGCTATGTCTTATAAAGCGGTTCCAAACCGCTCTATAAGCTATTATTTTTTAAAATTTAGAGAAGTTAAAAACCGTTATATCACGTGTATATATATATTTTTTAATTTTCAAACCAGATGAGCTGCACTTACAGAGCTCTTGTGAGAATGAGCTCTTAAGCTCATTCTCACAAAAGCTCTATAATTACACTTGTCACTTTAATAGTAATACATGTGTTATTGTCCTATTTAGACTAATTACACCCGGAGATGCATCCTCGTCGCGTCTTGGAACCTTGTGAACAATGCGCAAGCAACTTCGACCTGACCTTTACTAGGTTGTTGGTCATTAATATTGGGGAGCAAGCAACTTTTATTTCCTTCAAAGTTAAGTTGCTCGTCTCCTGCTCGCTTCATTCTGTCTCCTACCCAGTAGCATCTACTTTTGTTGTAATTATCCTCAAAAACCTCTATCTTGCTCGCTCTAAAGTAATATTGATCTCGTCTCCTATCATTTTGCTCGTCTATCAACAATATTGCTAATATTTTGTACTTTATTGTTCATTAGATCCTGGTATTAGTCATTATTGCCTAGGGTATTGGTAGTTATTATTTGAGGTATTGTGTACGTAGTATAACTTAAAATATTACTGAGTGATGTTTAGAATATTATTGATTATAGTTCAGGATATTGTTGATTACTTCTTAGGATATTGTTGATTAAATGTTCTATTTTAGTATAATGGTTATATTATATATGTATGTGTGTGTTTAAATCAGAAGATAATGTTGATTTTTGTGATATAAGAGATTCTCTGATCGGTGTAGAGAAAATACAGTTGATCAAATGTATTCAATATACTGTAAGTATGCACGTTCTTTAGGAATCATCGTTTGTAAGTCAACAACCCGATTTTGTGAAGATAAAAATCCTATCTTGTTAAGTAAATTGTTAGTGTGCTTCTTTTCTGGAATAAGAAAAATTTGAGAGTAGTTCAAGTACGGTTACATTTGAGAAGAAAATGAGCATTTGAATTACAAGAATAGGATGCAAGGCAAAGATGTTAGTCAAAAATACTTAAAATGGAAATTAAGAAGTTGTGCAGAATGAAACTATTTGTACCCAGAAATATAAATTAGTATTGGAAAAAAAAAAAGCAAGGTCATAAAGGATATATTGTCTTCAAGGATTAGAACAATAGACTCGCATCGCAATATGGCACACGAAGTTGGTGGGGAAGAAAACTTAGGACATGGTAAAGAAACTTTACAACTTGGTACACGGGATGAAAATGGAGGAATTTAAAGGAGGTGATGCTAGTAATTAATTGATATGATGAAAAAAATCTGAATATAAATATTTTATTTTTACAAGGTTAGACTCGATGAAGACGGGAGATTGTCATGTATTTTTTGGAGAGATCGTTATCGATAGAAGATTATGAAATCTATGGAGATATCATAGTTTTTGGTACAACGTACAGAAAAAACAAGTATAACTTAATTTGTGCTCCTTTTGTTAGAATAAACAACAATTGGAAGAACATAATATTCGTTTGTAAATTTATATTAATGAGAGAATAGAGACATTTGAGTGGCATTTTCAGATGTTCAAAAAATTAGTGCGACATAAAAGACCTAAGAAACTGTTCACAAATCAAGACTTGGTCACAACGAAGGCAATGGAGAAGGTATGGAAATAATTATTATCGATTAAATTTTTAATTAATTTGCTGATATTGGTGGTTTTTGCTCCGGGTATTTTTGGTTATTGACTAGGATATTATTGATTTTTTTCTTAGGATATTACTAATTAATTTTTTACGTACTACAGATTACTGCTTTGAGTATTATTAATTTGTACTTAGGGTATTACTAATTATTCATTGTGATATTAAAAAAAATTCAGAAACAAGGCATAGGTTGTGTCTTTGGCACCTCCAACAAAATGCAATTATCAGATTTGGAGAACTGAAGCAAGAGTGTCCTTTTAAAAATACACTCAACTAGTGTTTATTAGGTTGTGTTGATGAGAACGACTTTGAGATCACATAAAGAGACATGATATCAACATATGTGCAAAAATAAAATACTTAGGGGCGCTTGGTATGAAAATTCTTCAATGATAGCGGAAATAAGAATAAATATATAGTAGTAGTGAGTGTTGATAGGCGAACTACCCAAGACTAATTAATCCAATTAGCCTAAAGATATGAAGGTCTCCGACATGCTTAAAGGGGCTACGTCGTTAACCTCGACCGGAGTCTACATAAAGAAGCTCATTGTTAACCCAGGACACCCAAACCCGAGGGCAGTACAACGATCTTCCCACTGAGCAAGAGGCGAGCTCCGCTCAAGCTCGCCAGCACAGGGAGCGCGCCGGGAAGGGCAAAGTGGTGGAGGGACCAGGTCCGCGTGATGGACGTACTTCAGCCTACACCGGGGCATCTGACCCAGAAGCACCGGCTCGCCAACATCCACCAAGACGACAATGAGACCGACCAGCAGTACCTGGAGAGGTTCAATAAGATCCTCTTAGAAGGTGAGCCGGTGAGCGAAAATACCAAAATCGTTGTGGTGATGGCTGGACATAAGAAAGGCACCGAGCTCTGGAAGAAAATGCACCTAGCGTGCCCGAACACCTACACCGAGTTTCGACATAAAGATGGGGTGTTCGTGGCTATGCAGGAGGCCCTCCTGAAAGAGGTCGGTACCTCAGAGGAGAAGAAGCCATACGGGAAGAAGTCCGGGGGCACATACAAAGCTCCCCGGAACTTGAAAGCTTTCGGTGACGAAGACGATTTCAAGGAGAAGCTCAACCAGGTACTCACCGTCTCCGTTGACCATGTTTTTACTGCGGTCAAGGATAAAGCCCTGTTGAGCGAATCAAGGAGAATCTGTCAAGACCGCACGAAGCTTAACCCCAACAAGTACTGTGCCTACTGTTGAGCACACACGTCGATTATTTCATTAACACCTACCACCAGTCGATCTGCCACTTTACCAGCGAATGTCGTGACCTCCTCAAGCAATTATGGAAATTTTACGAGGATAGGAAGCTGGCCGAGTTCGTCAAAAAGTCACCGGCAAAAAGAACCAGGGTAGAGAGAAGGGAGGTGTCAGATGATGAAGAGGAGGACGAAGATCGGCGTGGACCTCAACATAGGAGAAGGGCACCTTCCCAGCCTTAACAAGACCAAGAGCCCACTCGTGAACTCCTGGTTCTCGAGGAAGTGGTCAGAGCTACCAATAACGGGGAAGCAGAAGTCACTGAGGTAGTAGTCACCAAACTGAAGAACCCCTCGACGTCCGATTACAAAGTAAACCAGACCTCGAGTGGGGGGCAGGAAGGCGATGAAGATAGTGAAGATTGGAGCACTCCGATCCAAAAATACTTGAAGGATGGAACAATTCCTGAAGATACATGGGAAGCTAGTCGGCTAGTGAAACAAGCAGCCAGATATACGTTGGTGGATGGCCAACTCTACAAACATGGATTCTCTCTACCCCTACTCAAATGCTTATCTAAAAAGCAAGGGTTCGAGGTGTTAGAAGAAATCCACGAGGGAATTTGCGGAAGTCACACTGGGGGGCAAACTTTGGCATACAAGACAATCAGACAGGGGCACTACTGGCCCACTCTTCGCAAAGATGCCATTAGCTTCACACGGAAGTGCTGAAAGTGTCAACTTTTTACACCGAATATCTAATCCCCAGCTACTCAACTAAAGTCGGTTTTCAGCCCGTGGCCTTTTGCAAAATGGGGTATCGACTTGATCGGCCCATTTCCACCTGGCAGAGGCGGTGTAAAGTTTGTTGTTGTTGCAGTAGATTATTACACCAAATGGGCTGAAGCCGAGACACTTACAACAATAACGCAAGAAAGGATGATCGGTTTTATATGGAAGAGTTTGATCTGCCAGTTTGGACTTCCACAATCGATCATAACGGACAACGGAAAGTAGTTCGACGGCCAGAAGTTGAGAGAATTTTGTAGTTCGTGGAATATTAAGAAGTATTACTTAACTCTATACCATCCGCAGTCGAACGGCCAGGTTGAGGCGGTTAACAAAATCTTGAAGCATATATTGAAGATCCACCTCGAGGATAAGAAAGGAAGCTGGCAGACGAACTTCCGGAGGTTCTGTGGTCTTACAGAACATCGTACCGAGCAAGTACTGGAGAAACGCAGTTTGCCTTGGCCTTCGGAACAGAAGCGGTAGTACCGGTGGAAGTCCAGAATAGGACTTGGAAGGTGGTAGGATTTGATGAAGAAAAGAACGACGAAGCCTTGGCAGTTGAAAAAGATTTGATTGAAGAAACCAGAGCTTCGTCAGAAATAAGAATGCCACCTACAAGCGTAGAGCGGAGAAGTGCTATAATTCTCAAGTTCGAGATTGAAAGTTTAAAGTTGGGGATTTAGTGCTAAGGAAGAAACTGATAACCCCACCGGGTGTATTTGGACTGAACTGGGAAGGACCGTTCCGGATTACCGCAGCCTGGACAAATAGTACATACGACCTCAAAGACACAGAAGGAAATGCCTCGTCATACACTTGGAGCACAACACATTTGAAGAAATTTTATCAGTAAAACGAGATTTTGTAATAGACTAGCTGAAGGTTCGCATCAGAAATGTTGATAGCAACCAACGTAAATTATGTTGCTACATGAAGCTAGAAATTTTCAGAAAATATCAACTATTCGAAGCTCTGTAATATGCAAGGATCAAGGTCCCGAACGTTATAATCTAAAGGCTTAAAGGCAAAGGCCAAAGCGCCTCAGGTCAGCGAAAGTATCCTTCTTAAAGGATCACTAAGCACCCACTGCCCTAAGTTAGAAAAATTCACAAAAAAGACGATTAAAACGTCTAAGGCAAGGTTCACGAAACTCAATCGCCCAAAGTGAATTAAACAACCAAGTAGTTTAAGACGAGCAATTCGCGGCCCTAAGCGCTGTAAGGCGAAGAATACGTGCTATTCAAATTAAGGTACAATTCGTAGTCCTAAGCGACGTAAAACGAACGATTCGCTTCTCGAAAGGGGAATAAGAGGAACAATAAGTACCAAAAATATAAAAACGAGCTAATCGAAGATATAACGTGCGTAAAAATATAAGTAAACAAGGTTGGAACAAAAGGGTCAGATTTCATTCAAAAATACTTGAGAAACTTTCAAGCCAAAAAATGATGCTTGAAAAATTCCCAAGTATAAGAAGTTGTGCTAGCCACAAAGGTCGGCTAGCTGACCATCTTTGAAGTACAAAAACAAGCTCCTTCTGGGTGAGCTATACACAACCCGGCGAGCTACTATGACTTCAAAATAAAACAAAGACTTATGTTAAGAAAGCAATAAAAGCTTCAAGTCTCTGGAGCTGCGGGAACTTGGGGAGTGGGAGTAGCAGCGACGTCGGCAGGAACCGCGGCATCAGCAACTTGAGGGGCGACCTCCCCACCAACATTTTGGCCAGCCGGAGGAGAAAGCCTGGGCAAGGTGGTGATGTTTCCAGTACACCCACTGTTGTCTAGCTCGCTGATATTGAGCATTGCATCCTCACAAGCATCTTGCAGCTGCTCCATTGTGGGGGAAGTTCACTTTTCACCCTCGGCGGCCTCCTCTTCGACGTCGACAACCGGGACTTCAAAAGTCTGGATGATATTGTAACGTTCCCGGGCCGAGTCGAGGTTGATCCTGTAACCGACGAGGTCGCCAATGTTCAGCTTTATGCCCTCCGGAATCTTGGCTTTCGCCAAACAATCATCAAACTCGGACACCAGAGCCTCCCACTCGCTCTCCTTGTTCATTCGTGCCCACTAGAAGGAACGGATGACCTCGGCAAAGCAGAGAATAAAGCCGAGGTCTGTGGCGACAAGTCGGGCGAGCTCTAGGGCCTCAGGAGTGATTGAAGTATCAGACTGGCCCCGAAGCTCGGCGATCTCCAAAGCCTTCGCCGACACCTCCTCGCGCAGCTTCGAGCACTCAGCCAGATTGCCCTAGTTCTGCTCCCGGACTAGGTTCACTTCATCCTGCATCCGGGCGAACTCCTCTTCCCTAGAAGCGAGTTTCTGGCGAGCTTGTTCAAGTTCAGCCGTTTGCCGATTGAAATCGGACTGAACCTTCTCTAAACTCTTCAGGGCCTTCTGCTCCGCTACCAGGGAAGCCTTCACCTTCGCCTCCATTCCGGCGAGCTCCTCGACTGCCTTCTTCCGCTCGTCCCCAACTCAATTCAACAAGATTTTGGCGTCATGTCGAGCTTTGTCGACGGCCGTTATATCATCCGTGATAAGCTGAGTCGCCGCCATGGCTGCACAAGCGTAGTGCATAGCCAACCTCGCCTTGTTAGCGGGCTTCTGCCTCTCAATCATAGCAAGCTCGGAAGCAGATAGGTACTTGGGGGCCTCGGTGAAGATGCAACGAGCTGGGCCAGGAGGGTGTTCCCTTGTTGAGGCCAAGGCTTTATACCTTTTCGCCGTGTGGAGAGCTTCCGGACGATATGGAAACTCGGCGGGGGCGTACCTGCAAACCATTAAAGAGTTAGCAAAGAGTACAAAAAATGCAGAGTAGTCAACTTCCAACTTCAAAAAGAAGCTCGCCCTCTTACCCGAACCTATCAGGATTGAGCCCAAGAAGGGTGTCATCCTCAATGGGGGTCCCGTATGGGGATGGTGGGGGCGCGCTTTAAGGAGTTGGAGGTGCAGGACAAGAGTGAGGAATTATAGCTCGCCCTGATCCTCCATGGCCCGATCCGGAGCCACCTCGATCGCTGTGCTCAGTATCCTCATCGCGAAGACCAGCCCGAAGTCACTTTTGTGAGCGAGCTTTTTCCTCGCTCACCCATGAACCATCCCCACGATGAAGAGATCGTTTGGACTGGTGGGACTGAGGCTGTGAACCTCGCTCAGATCCAGAGTCACCACGCCCCGCTCCTTTCTTGGTCTGAGCGACCTTCTCTTTAGTCTGATGGGGGGCAGGAGCCTTCTTCTGTGAGCCCGATCCTCCAGCTCTATTGGTAGTGGGTGTGACCTTGGCGAGCTCCACCTTCTTAGTCGCACCCAACACCGCCCCAGATGGGATTCCGGCACGATTGGAGCGAGGTTTACCCATCTGGAGTTGGCGAGCTAGGAAATGGTATGCTTTGGGAACTTCGATAGGTGGGGGAGCGACCACAGGGCCTTCACCTACCAAAAATAAAGCAGAGAACCAGTTAGCAATCTGGCGGGCTTCTTTAATAAACCAGCGAGCTATGAAGACTTAAAGATTATCCAAACCTTGAGCAGCACGAAGTCAAAGCTGACAGAAACTTCAGGCTTCCCACGGCTGGATTTGTGGTGCTTCAGACCTGCAAAAGAGAAGATTAGATTAGTAAATCTAATCCAACCCACGCACACCGAAATACGCCACCTACTACTGGCTTCTCCGTATTCCTTAGGTGAGAGGATACGTCCTCCGTGCCCGTTCGAAGCTCGCCAGTCCCCACCGATGAAGAAAAATTGTTCTTTCCAATCGCGGACCTTATTGGGAAGAATTCCTAAGAATTTCTCTCCCGGGCGAGCTTTGAGGTAGTAATACCCCTTGCCGTCTTTAACTTGCCGGGCTCATTAATCTCCGCCGTGGTTAGTCGAATCTCATAACCTTCTAGCCCGAAAATCGTTAACATCGCCAAAAGACTGCTCCAAGCATTTGGAGTAAGTTGTGTGATGGCGAGGTTCGTATCCATCAGGAATTGCCCGATAATGGGGTGCAGGGGTAGAGTGAGCCCAACCTCCAAGGTGTGAATGTTGATGGCCGTTAATCCAGAAGGAGGCAAGTCTGCTCGTTCATTCTCCTCGGGGGCATACATAAAAATATCCAGCGGAATGCAATATTTCTTGCGAAGCTTCGGCAAGGCATACTCGCTGATGAGGCTCTCAACCTCGCTCGCTTTGAGGTCAGACTTGTCAGCAGCATCGCGGAGAGCTCGCTCAGGTAGGGGGAAGGTCGCCGCGTGTGCCCTCTCGTACTCCGCCCAGTTGAAATCGTGCACAACGTCGGAGGGAACCTGATGTTCCGGGAGCTTGGGGAATGGAAAGTCGATGAAGCGAAGGTACTCATAAGTAACCTCCACGTTCCCAGTGTCCACCTCTTCCTCCTCGATTTCACGGGCAACGTCGCTAGTTTCGGCAACCTTCTCTTGTGCCTCGGTGGCCTCCGCCTCGTCTTGGGCAAGGGCCTCATTGGTAGCTTGGTCGAAGTCCCTCCAAAGCTCACGGAGGCCCGGTACCTCACCACCTCCGGAGTTGGTGGCCTTTTCCCCCGAATCGGTCCGAACCTCGCCAAGAAGCTCGTCGGAATCCGGGCGAGCTACTGAACCCACCTCAGAGCCAGATTCGATAATGATTGGGGTCATCTAAGGAATAGGGACCTTCTCAGTCATAGGTTGTTTTCCAGGGTTACGGTTTGAAAGGGTTCGGCTCGAGGAATGGTCTGACATGATTGGAAAAATGGTATTAAAGTTTAAATTATTACGTTCGAAGTCGGCCGGAGTTAATGCAACAATCATCAAAAATAAGGAAGAAAAGGGTCGGAATGTTTTGAAGGACCACTGGAAAGGACCAAAATTCCCAGAAATCCAACAAAAATGAAAAAGAACCAAGGAAGAATCTGCAGAAAAGAGGGAAAAAAGAAAGAAAAAGCTGTTCTACCTTGGTATGCTCTGAAAAATTCATCGGATGCCAAGGGGATTATTCGCCGGAAAATTGCTCGAAATCGGGAGTGTAAAAAGTGGGAAATGAAATGGTTTTCTCCTATTTATAGACAAGGGTGCGAGCTTTAGTTTACGAAGAGTCCGGGGACCAGTTTGCAAAGCATTTGAAAGTATTATCATAATAGGCTCGGGAAATAAGGCCTAAAAAGGCGTGCACGATGCTTCGAATCTCGCTCTGCGTCAGCACTCCCACCGCCTTAATGAAGCTCGCCCGTAAGCTCGGCACCCATCCAAGAGGTAGATTCGCCGATACTCAAGCCCTCGTCCATGGAGACAAATCAGCTCGCCCACACATTAGATATATCATGATGTGAGCGAGCTGGGGCCAAATGTTGATAGGCGAACTACCCAAGACTAATTAATCCAATTAGCCTAAAGATAGGAAGGTCGCCGACATGCTTAAAGGGGCTACGTCGTTAACCTCGACCGGAGTCAACATAAAGAAGCTCGTCGTGAAGAGGTAGAAGCTCGCCCAGGTAGCTAACAATGCCCGAGAGAGAAGGTCGGCGAGAAGCTCGCCTATAATCAAAGAGACCAAGGCAGAGTTCGCCTCTACACAACTCCGAAATCACGCAAGGCCTAGAAACTCGCCAGGGAAGCTCGCCTAGGACCAGGACATTGCCAGCGTGTATGTGAAGAGCAAGTAGATATGTAGTAGGACAAGCATTGTAAATGTAGCATGGGGGTGAACTAAGATAAGTGTTAAGGACACTTGTCAACACCTAAGGCCAAATAGGCCAACAAGGTACCACCTCACACATGCGAGCCTATAAATATGTCTCTCTTGTATCCTTCTCTCTCTAAGTTTTTATATTACACAATTACTTTCTCTCTCTGAGCTCTCACTTTCTCTCTCTACATGATCCACTCAAGAACTAATATTTCATAGATTATTGTTTAATAGAATCATATGCCATAACAGTCATTTAACTACATCATTTAACGAAATTCAATCAACGGTGAGGACGAAAAATGTATATAACATAACTTTTTTCTCCTAAATAAGATAATCACTACCCCTATTTGATTATCTTTTTCTCATCCCAATTCCTCATGCCACAACCAACAACTTTTCTTTATCATATTTTTTAAAATTGGAGCACAACACTAGTGATGTAATCATCATGAAGACAATTAAACACTCATTCAACATTTGTAAGGGTAAAGAGAAAAAATTTTTTTTTACTCTCATTATCATTGAAGGACATGAAACAGTCACCCCCTTAGTTTACGAGATTATACTCTTTAAAAGAAAAAATATTGTACAATATTGAATAAGAATATATTTTCTACCGCGTAATATCATTCAAAGAAGTGAAAGTATGAGCCATGCTGTCTGATTCAGAGCACACAAATAGATAAATTTGATATAATTTTACAAGATGTTCAAAGATACAGTAAATCAATGGAGGAGCATAAAAAAAATAAAAAATCAATTGTTCACGAAGTTTATTTATACTTGTTCTACTATTGTTAAATTCTATAATATCACTTTGGTTTATAATATTAACAACATAGTAATATATGACACCACCGGGATTAATATCAATTTACTCCCATAATTTTTCAATTTTTTTGTTTTGGTCCCATAATTATTTATTTTTTTAATTTAGTCCCATAACAATTTAAATTTATCCAAATCAATCCCGAATAGCCAAAAATTGCATTAAACAATGTCGTATTGTTCATATATCGGTCACGTTATTATTTTTCGGTAGAATAGGATTAACCATTAATGCCATTTTTGTCTCATAACTTTTTTACTTTTTTATTTTGGTCCCATAATTATTTACTTTTTTAATTTGATCTCATACTATTAATAAATTATATACTTTTCTACCATTTTACACAAGTAACACGCTGATTCAGTAAATTCTCTCAAAAAATTTAATTAATTTTTAAATAATAATTCTGCAATTAAAAAAACTTAGAACATAAAATTATAACCAAAAACTTGAAATTTAAAAAAATGACACTCATATGCTAATCTTTGTTCTTATTAAAATTGGATAACTACTAACTAATGTTACTTGTGAAATATTAAAAAAAATAGCAATGGGGAGAAGTATGGCTGGAATGTTCAATGGAAGCATGCTATCATAGGGAAGTATTATAATAGTGTCGATGAGTGAAAAAATGAGGGAACTTATTGTAGAAGAATGTGAAAAATATTATGCAATTCTTAATGCAAAGAACACTAGGAACATGAAGATATTTATGTTCATTTTGAAACATCCAACAAAATTTTAGATCTAATATATATGCTCAGAGATAAAGGGAAGAAGTCAAAAGATTAAGAGTCACCTTCGTACAAACAAGGGAAAAAAAAAGACACATCATAATCATAAAAAATGAAAGAAAATCGTACCACTACACCTAAATTCTCATATAATTTGAATGATGATTATACTTTTATTATTATACAAGATTAGTATATATATATATTGCATTAGATTTTATTTTTACAATGTGACTGTATTTAAGTTATATCATAATATTTCAAGTTATAGTCAACAACCTCAAGATGTGATGAGCAATATTCCAAGATAGATTATGTAAGGTGTAGAAGTAAAAAATGCTAGTCGGGCGAATTCTAACCGCCTAACGCCTAGTCATCGCTAATACTGTTGGGACAATCTGAGTATTTTGATTAGATCCCAAAACCCCTGATGAATTTGCCTAAGTACAGTTGTTCAGGTTTGTCTAGTTCAGGATAGTTAGGTTAGGAATTCAGTTCAGGGGAAACGTACTGAAGACTGAAGAATATTGGAGTCGACCCAATTTACTGAAGTCTGAAGTGCAATCCATCCTGAAGAAGTCAGAGTCAGTCTTGCTGAAGATTGTCTGAACTGAAGCTGAAGAACGAAGCCTGATGATCCGTCCTGAAGACAATCCGGAAGTACCATTGGCTGATGTTTCTACTGAGTACACTAAGCATACTCAGGACAGAACTTAGTCAGTGAAGAGTAAGTATAACCTATCAGGCTGTGCTGAATGCACATAAGACCTGACTTAGGCCTTGGTTCAGTTTACCTGAATCATGTAAGTCCAAAGCAAAGAGATTACACATACTGGGCTGAATAACCTATCAGGCTGTGCTGAATGCACATAAGACCTGACCTAGGCATTGGTTCAGTTTACCTGAATCATGTAAGTCCAAAGCAAAAAGGTTATTTTTTCTATGGGACAAAGAGACAAATAGAATGTCAGCAAGACTCCGATAAAGACTAACATTCAGGCTGAGTTATTAACAAGAGACTCAGAGTATTGAATGTACGAGGAAGGACAAATGTCTGAAGGTCAACTAGCCGTTTGAACGGAAAGCCAATGATCTTTTGACACGTATGTACGGAGTCTGCGTAGCATTTAATGCGACATTTAATGCGTCTAAGAGTTGCAGGCGGCGGGACAAAATTGCCAGATTAAGCATGGTGATTAGGTCAACAGTACATCTACTCTGCAACCACCCTAAAATAGGAAAGATTTGGTTAGATCTCCTCCAACGGATCTATTTTGAATCTTGCCTATAAATATGGAAAGCCTTGCACCCATTCAAGGCTAACGGGAAATTTCCAAGCGAAAGCTCTCAAGAATCCAAGCACTCAAAGCATACTTTGAACAACACTCTGCAATTAAATTTCCCTAGTGTTGTAGTAGGATTCTCTCTGTATTTGCTTAGACCGATAGCTCTAATATTTAGCATTGTTTTGTATTGCTAGAGCTATCTTAGTTGGAAACCAAGAATACCAAACCACTCAGGGTGTGAGATTGGTTGGTTAGAAGGACTGGGACTTGTAAAATGCCTAGGGGTCAGTTCCTAAGAGAGGAAGTTGGCTATTCGTGTCCCTTGGCACGTAAAACCCAAGTACCTATCCTCAGGGTTTTGAGGATAGCTTCCTGTTAAATCAGGCCGTGGACGTAGGAGTTGGTTATCTCCGAACCACGTTAAAAAGACCCTTGTGTGCTGATTTACATTCTTGTTCAGGATCATAACTGTCATCATACTAAACTGAACATTCTGCATTGTTTTTATATTCAGGACTGAATCAATCATCCTGAATCTTAATACTGTGCATTCAGCCTTAACCACCAGTTTACTAAGCAAACTCAGAGAAAACGTTGTCAGAAACTAAAATGAGTAGAAACTAAGGGCTCACTTTCTGCACGTACTCTAGCTTACTGAGATAGTAGTCCAACTGACTAGCTTCCGAGCGGTCAGTAGGTTTTTTATCTCTACTGAGCTTCTGAGCACTTTACTCACACTCAGCTTATCTGACTCATTACTGAACTGTCCCTGCTGCCCCTGTGGACCTTCAGCTTACTGAGTAATTCAGGAAATCCTGACTGAGCGTGTTAGATCATTTTCAGAAAAATCTGACATCAGTGTATTCCCCCCCATACACTGATTATACTCATTTCGGGACCAATAAATACCCTAAGAGAGAAAAGAAAAAAAGAAAAATTAACAAGTTATTTGTTACAATCAACCTATACTATTTAAAATAAAAGTATCAAAAATAATTTTCCTTTTTTTCCCTTCCCAAATTATTACCCGACGTTTTTAATTCTTCAGAAGCCCATTTTTTCTCCTCTTTTACAACTCTATGATCTTTTTTATTTTTTATACAAGCAGTACTTTCGATCAACTTTGGCTTACTCATATAAAAATCATAAATCTTTTGGATAATTTTACCCATAAATTTATTGAAGTTAGAAAGAATTATAATAGTACAGACTTAAGCCTTAAGTATTGTTTGTTTATGTTTGAAGGTGGATGAAGCAAATCTGGAAAAAGAAAAAGGAATAAATCCTATGAATTATAAATTTATGATTGGTTTGAATTGGATGTGGTAGGGGTGAATGAGATTCTATATCAAGTCAATGTTTTTTAGTGATGATGATATATTATTTTACTATTATTACTTAGTGAGATAATAAAACTTAGTGAGGTAATTTTACTTAGTGAGGTGCACATTCGAAAAGTGAATGGATAGAGGTAAATTCATCTCTCATCCGAATGTGTTCATCCTAAAATAAACACTCTCTTGTAAATTTTACCTTAAACAAAAATTTTAACAAAATAAAAAAGAAATAAGTAAGAACAAATAATAAAAAAAAATTAATCACAAAATATATAGAAGGAAAAAAAATATCTTGGTCAAGTGTGGAGATGAATATGTTGTACTATAGTTTTAAAAAAATCACTATATTTATAAATAGATGCAAAAAAAAGAGCAACACTTGAGTAAAAATTTTTACCATAAAAATTAACACATATATAAAAAGAAGAAGACTAAAACCACGTTCAGCCCCTCAGTAGTGTTCTTCCCCATAGCTAGTGCCTACATATTGACTCCTCCCACCCCCAACCCCATACATACTAAGTTTAATTCCCC
>JAPKLY010000090.1:508200-521760 GCA_026898435.1 Prunella vulgaris
AAAAAAAAAAAAACCATGTATACTATGTTTAATTCGCCATCCCACGCCAACAGCTTCAAGTGATGGCATTTACTTTTTTTTTAGTTTATTTAATTTTTATTTTTTAAATTATTATGTTGATTAAAAATATACATTTAATAATATATTACAAATAAATATTTATACATATAGTAAAATACATTTAATCTTAAAGTAACACATATTTGCTCTAATAGTAACACACATTTGTCTTCCAATTCGTGTTACTATATGGGCAAATGTGTGTTACTGTAAGGACAAAATATAAATTTATGAGAATAAATATGTATTTTTAAATTTATTTATCGTCCATTTAAATCTAGGTATATTGTTTATGTATTTTTAATTTATTCATCATCCATTTAAATCTAGGTATATTGTTTCATGTAATACATATGCTATTATATGAAAAAAATAATTACTTCTTTAAAAATAAATAAATATTTGTGAATAGTCAATATTTGTTCTTATAGTAACACACATTTATCTTCTAATTTGTGTTACTATATGGGCAAATGTGTATTACTATATGAGCAAAATATATTTTTATGATAATAAATATTTGTTTCTTAATTTATTCATCATCCCTTTAACATCTTGGTATATGGTTTCATATAGTTCATATGTTATTATATTAAAAAATAATTATTTCTATAAAAATAAATAAATATTTGTGAATGATCAATATTTATTCTTAAAGTAACACTTATATTGCTCTTGCATTATGTAAAAATTATTTATTCTAAAAAAAAAAAATATATATATAAAATAACAACATTTTATAAGATAGTAACACACATTTCCTCTAATAGTAACACATATTTGCTCTCCAGTTTGTGTTACTATATGGACAAATATGTGTTACTATATAGATAAATGCGTGTTACACAAGAACAAAATGTATTTTTATATATTTTCCCTTAAAAATAACATACATTTGTCCATAGAGTAACACAAATTATGAACAAAATCTTAAATTTATTACATAATATTATTTGATTCTTAAAAAAAAAAAAAAGTGCCTATTTGCATGGGTGCATGGGTCTTACCTGACGTGTGCGTTGAGGGTGGGGTGGGGCGGGTGGGGGTAAGGGAATTAACATAGGTATGGAATGATATTTGACTTGTTGTGCGCGTGCGTGTGAGTGGCCGCGGGTGAATTTATAATTTGTTTTGTGAAATACCATAAAATACTCATTTTGAACTTCTAAAAATTTATTTTATCCACATCTAATTTAAAAAAAAATTTGTACACACTTCATAATATAAGACCTAAATACCCTTATAAAATGGGTATAAAAAAGTTAATAACTTTAAATTGCGGTCCACTTTATCCTTATAACCACACTATCTTATAGGTGTTAGGTTTGACTTTATATTATAAATATTAGAGTACAAGTTATTCAATATATAATTGAACTTTATTTATCTATAATTCTATAATTTTATCAATTAATATTTAATTAATTTAATTGTGCATGTGAGTAAGTAGAAGAACCAATATGAAATTAACTAACCATTTTGTTTATTACTTCATCATTCATATGTTGTTTTAATCTATTTCAAATATTTTGTGTTTTTTAATTAGTATTTTTGTATAAAAAATTTATTAATTAATCACTGATTCGATATGCAGTTGATAAAAATTAAAGTTTATAATTAAATTTTTATTAAGACAATTCGGTAGAGATTTTAATTTTTATTTAATTTTGATGTGGATAATATGCTCTCGTATTAATTAAATTTTAATAGATATTTTTCAAACATCACAAATTAAATATTTTTATATACTTAAAAAAATTATAGTATTCATTAATTTGCATTAAAATTTAACTTTTATATTATAATATTCATCAATATGCACTACACATTAAAATAATCTAAATAAAAAATTCAAATAATCACACATATGATAAAAATATTATAATTAGTTAATATGATAAAAATATTATAATTAGTTAATTTATTAAAATTATATGTTTTACAACTTCATTGTTATTTATTATAATATAATATTTAATAATATAAATATCAAATGGGATGGGGTGGGGTGGGGTGGGGTGGGGTGGAGTAGGGTAGGATAGGGTGGAGTGGGGTGGAATAACTAGATGATGATGTTTGTGGGCTATATGGGTAAAAAAGATTGTTTGAAATTGAAAATGGATATAAAATGTTATTTATATTTGAAGTGGGTAAAATAAATTTTTTGGAGTTGAAAATGGGTATTTTGAATTGTCTCCCATTTGTTTTTATCTATTTAAAAAAAATTAGGATAGAAATTTCTATATAAGTTTTTGTCAGAAAAAAATATACTTTTATGCAGAATTATGAATCTATTTACAATTGTTGATAGAATTTACTAATTGTGTTCGTTTATGTGGCTTTACGACGGATTAATTCTACCAAACAATAATCTTATGATTTTATGTTCTTGGGGAGGGAGAGTAGAGAGTTTAGAGAGAGAAATATTGCAATGAAGATTGTATATATTGTGTGAAATGTGAGAATTCTGAGAATTGTGTGAATAGTACAAGTGAGGTCTTATTTATAGGTGTGTGAGTGTGAGACGGCACCTTACGAGCCTATGTGGCTTCCGGTGTTGACGAGGGTTCCTTACCCTCGTCTTGATCTCTCACACTGCTTCCCCTATCACGCCTCGTCCTACTACTATGCCTTAGACTAGATGGGCATCATTAAAAACCTCGCCGTAAACCACCCTTGTGGATAAACCGGACGGAGGGAAAAAGAGCGTGCCATCGGGGTCCTATTGACTAACAGGCGAGCTCATGGGCGAGCTTGGGGGGCGGGCTTGGACGGTTTGGGCGAGCTCTGGAGCGAGCTCTAACACCTTGCGTGGCCTACGAGTGTTGTGCGATGACGAACCTCAGCGAGACCTTCCAGAGGGTATGGGGCGAGCTCCAGGAGGGTAGAGGCGACCTCCTGATTCTATGATTCACCTCGAGTGGCTCGTCCATCAACAATTACCCCCCAGCTCGCCTTCATCGTGGCTCATGGCATGTGTGGGCGAGCTAGAACATGATTCTCGGGTGAGCTCTCTGTCAGGCGATCCCTCGAGTTGATGTGGGTGGGGTTCGAGGCATCGCCCGCATCTCCCTGAGTGTCGTTTCCCGTGCCCATAATAATAACTTTTCAAATTCTTTGCACATTGGTCCTTGGTCTCCTCGGATATTATACCTCGCCTCGGTGCCTATAAATAGGCGAAAATGAGAAAATTCCTCACTTTGCATCTTCACTTCTCTGAGCACATTTCTGGCGATCGTTTCTCTGCTTCAGGCGCGTCTCCGAACGTCTCCCAAGGTAGAAATCCGGATTTCTCTCCTTTTCTTTCTTGTTTCTTATCTCCGGACGCCTACATTATGTCTGAGAACTCTTCAAGTCGTACACCTCAGAATCGTGATTTGGGTAAAGAACAAATGACCGATGACCTTCCAAACCCCCGAGCGGCACCTGTGATCCTTTCCTCGAGCTCTGGGGCGGGCTCTGAAACCTCCCCGGACAGTAGCGAGCTCTTGGGGTCAGTTCGTTCTGACTCCAGCGAACAGGCTACAAGCTCCGGTGAGGAATCGCCCCTCCGCGAACTCTGGGATTACTTAGAGCGAGCTCACGGAGGAGCCACGACCCCCGTTGAAGAGGAGGCCACCGAGACTGAGACCCGGGAGGAGGTCGCCGAGGTTGGGGCTGGTGACCTTGCTAGCGAGCTGGCCCACAAGGTCGACGAAGAGGTCGGCGAGGATACGGGGACGGAGGTTACTTATGAATACCTCCGTTTCATCGACTTTCCCTTTCCCAAGCTCCCTGAACATCAAGTCTCCGCCGAGGTCGTGAACGAGTTCGACTGGGGCGAGTATGTGAGAACCCACGGGGTGAGCTTTCCCTTACCCCGGCGAGCTCCGATTCGAAATCCCGCTGGCAAATCCGACCTTAAGGCCAACGGGGTAGAAAGTATCATGAGCGAGTTCGCCCTCCCGGATATTCGGAGGCGGTTCCGCATCCCGCTGGACATTTTTATGTATCCCGCTGAGGAGAAAGAGCGAGTCGACCTCCCCCCTGCCGGGCTCACAGCCATGAATTATCACACTTTGAAGGCGGGGCTCACCCTTCCCCTCCACCCCATCATTGGGCAGTTTTTGGCGGACATGGGCCTCGCCATTACCCAACTCACTCCGAACGCATGGAGCAATCTGTTGGAAGCCCTGACCGTCTTCGGCCTCGAGGGATATGAAAATCAGCTGAGTACGGCAGAGATCAACGAGCTCTTCATCGTGATCAGACAAGTGAGGGAGGGGAAGGGATATTATTCTTTCCAAGCTCGCCCGGGGTGCAAATTTTTAGGCGACCTCCCCAATAAAATCCGGGATTGGAAGGAGCAGTTCTTCTTTATCCGGGGGGATTGGCGAACTTCTAACGGTCGCGGAGGGCGCATTCCTACCCCCGAAACCTACGGGGAGGCGAGCTGTAGGTGGCGTACCTTAGTGTGTGTGCGTCGGATTAGATTACTGAACTAATCTATCTTTTTGCAGGTTTGAAGCGCCACAAGTCAAGCCGTGGGATACCGGAGGTTTCGATTGGCTTCGAGTTCGTGCGGATGGTGTGTTGTCTGTGAGAGAAGAAGGATCGCGAGATCGAACACTTGTGCCAACACCACTGCTGCAGGCTTGCCGGTCTCATCACTTCGCCACACCACCTCGCCGCTCAAGGTTTTGAACTTTCCATTATGAAGTTTCCACAGTTCGCTGTCTCATATGTCGAGGTCGCCGGATTTACCTGATCATTTGTGCAGGTGCAGGTCTAGTTGTCGAGCTCCCGCCCATCGAAGTTCCTGAAGCCTACCATTTTCTACCTCGGCAGCTTAGGATGGGTAAACCTCACCCGGGGAGAGAAGGCATCCCCTCCGGAGCGGTCCTGGATGCCACGAAAAAGCTCAAGCTCGCCAAGGCCGCGGATAAGGCCGGGGGCTCGGGCTCACAAAGGACCTCGGCGCCTCCCCAAGCGAAGGAGAAGGTCGCTGCTACCAAGAGGGGAGCGGGCCGAGGTTCGGATTCTGAAAGGGGTACCCAACCCCCTCACCTCATCAGACGAGGCGAGCTCTCCACCGAGGGGATGGCTCGCGGGTGAGCGAGGAAGAGACCCGCCCCGCCAAACGAGTTAGGGCCGAGGGCGGCTCCGGATCAACCCCAGCAGGGTCAGGGCGAGCTCTTGCTGTTCAATCTTTTCAGGCGCCCCCAACTCCTCAGAGTGCGCCCTCGCCGTCCCCCTACGGAGTCCCTATTCGGGATGATACCCTCCTCGGGCTCAACCCTGATAGGTTTGGGTAAGTGGGCGACCTCTTTTGAAGTTGGAAGCCTTTGTAACTTCTATGATTTTTGCTAACTGATCTGAGTATGTGTAGGTATACCCCCGCCGAGTTCCCGCAGCGACCTGAATCTCTCCACATTGCCGAGCGGTGCAAGGCCCTGAGCTCGTCGAGGGATCTTCCTGATGGGGCGGCTCGCCGGGTTTTTACCGAGGCCCCCAAGTATCTCTCCGCCTCGGAGCTCGGCATGATCGAGAGGCAAAAGCCCACCGACAAGGCGAGGCTGGCGATGCACTATGCCTGTGCGGCAATGGCGGCGGCCAAGCTCGTCAGCGATGATATCGCCGCCGCTGATCGAGCTCGCCATGACACGAAGAAGGCGCTAACCAAGGTGGGCGACGAGCGGAAAAAAGCCATCGAGGAGCTCGCGAGGACAGAGACCAAGGCAAAGGCCTCACTGGAGGCGGAGCGGCTTGCTATCAGAAAGTCAGAAAAACTTCAGGCCGACCTCCGCCAACAACAGGCCGAGCTGGAGGAAGCTCGCCGGACAATTGCCGCTCGGGAAGAGGAGCTCGCCCTGACCCGGGTTGAGGTAGGGCTCCTCCGTGATCAGAGCCGAGGGAACTCAGAGGAGTGTCGCAAGCTGCGGGAAGAGGTCGCCGCTAAGGCTCTGGAGATCACCGAGCTCAGGAGCCGTTCTGACACCGCCATCACGCCCGAGGCACTTGAGCTCGCCGAGGTGGTCGCCACCGACAAGGGCTTCGTGCTCTGCTTTGTTGAGGTAATCAGCTCCTTCCAATGGGCGCGAATTAATAATGACAGTGAGTGGGAAGCCCTTGTCAGCGAGTTTGAGGATTGCTTGGAGAAGTCCTCGATCCCCCCCTGGTACGGAGCTGAACATTGGAGACCTCGAGGGCTACGGGATCAATCTTGACGCTGCTCGTCAAAAGTTCAACATTATCCAGACGAAGCAGGTCTTGACTGCTGACCTCGCCCAAGAGACTGAAGGTGCCGAGGGGGATGCTGGAGGCGAGGCCCCACCGACAATGGAGCAGATGCAGGAGGTCTGCGGGGATGCGATGATAAACATCAGCGAGCTCGACACTAGCGGGCTCTCCGGGAATATCACTTCTGATGTCGAGCTTGCCATGCCCATCCGCCAGGTCGCCCCTACTCCAGAGGTCACCGACCTCGAGCCCTAGGCCTTCTTTATTGTTGTTTTATTAGTTTAGTTTTTATTTTCCAAGTTACGATAGGTCGCCGGGTTGCGGAGCTCGCCCAGAAGGAGCTCCATTTTTGTATCCTTTGCTTTTTGTTCAAGTAGACTTAGCTCGCCGGGCACATGCAGCTCGCCCAGAAGGAGCTTTTTGTAGTTCAAAGATGGCCAGCTGGTCGGCCTTTGTGGCCAGCACAGCTACTTATACTTAGGATTTTTTCAAGCATATTTTTGGCTTGAAAATCTCTTAAGTATCTTTTTGAATATAAACCGAGCATTTTTTGTCCCAACTCTTTTCCTTTATGTATTTGCGCTTTTACGTTATAATTTCCTAAATAGCTCGTTCTTGTTTATTTTCCTGGTACATAATTATTCGTCTTACTCTACTTTGAGAAGCGAATCATTCGTTTTACGTCACTTACGACCACGAATCGTACCTCTGTTTTGAGAGTGCGTATGCTTCGTCTTACGCCACTTAGGGCCAGCGAATCGTTCGTCTTAGACCACTTAAGGCGGCGAACTGCACTTCGATTGATTCACGTTGGGCCATTGGGTTTCATGAACCTTGCCTTAGACGTTTTTTCATCTTTTTCGCGAATTTTTCTAACTTATGGCAGTAGGTGTTTAGCAACCCTTTAAGGAGGGTACCTTCGCGACCTTGGGCACTTTGGCCTTTGCCTTCGATCTATTTAATTACAACGTTTGGGACCTTGGTCCTTGCGCATTGAGGATTTTTTAGCGTGTGGGTGAGCTGGGTTTGGTGAGCTCCCTGGAGCAGTGGGCGACCTGGTGCAGCTCGTCTGGTTTGAGAGTTGCACAGGTCCAAACACTTGGGGAATTTTTCTGAATTTTTTCTGACTTTTCATAGCAGCGTAATTTACATCGGTTGCCATCGACATTTCTGACGCAAACCTTCGACTAGTCTATTACAGGATTGTAGTCTATTGGTAGAACTTTTTTAGATGTGCCGAGCTCCAGGTGTATGACGAAGCCTTGCCTTCTGCGTCTTCTAGATCATACGTACCGTTTGGCCAGGCAGCGGTGACCCGGAATGGTCCTTCCCAGTTTGAACCGAACACACCTGGTGGGGCCATCAATTTCTTTTTTAACACCAGGTCTCCGACCTTGAATTTTCGGTCTCGGACCTGAGAGTTGTAATATTTTTCCGCTCTAAGCTTGTAGGTGGCGTTCTTCATTTCTGACGAAGCTCTGGTCTCTTCGATCAGATCCTTTTCTACTGCCAAGGCTTCATCATTCTTTTCTTCATCATATCCCACCACCTTCCAAGTCTTGTTATGGGCTTCAACCGGGACTACGGCTTCAGTCCTGAAGGTTAGGGCAAACGGGGTCTCCCCGGTGCTGGCCCTATAGGAAGTCCTATAAGACCATAGGACCTCCGGGAGTTCGTCTGCCCAGCTCCCTTTCTTTTCCTCGAGGCGGAGCTTCAATATGTGTTTCAGAATCTTGTTCACCGCCTCGACCTGGCCGTTCGACTGGGGATGATATGGAGTTAAGTAGTGCTTCTTGATGTTCCATGAGATGCAGAAGTCCCTCAACTTCTGTCCGTCGAACTGCCTTCCATTATCAGTGATGACCGACTGCGGGAGCCCAAATCTGCAGATCAGGTTTTTCCAAATGAAGCCGATCATCCTTTCTTGGGTTATAGTTGTGAGAGCTTCGGCCTCAGCCCACGTAGTGTAGTAGTCTACTGCTACAACAACAAACTTTACACCGCCTCTACCAGGTGGAAATGGGCCAATCAAGTCGATTCCCCATTTCGCGAAAGGCCATGGGCTGAAAACCGACTTAAGCTGGTTGGCTGGGGAGTGGATGTTGGGTGCGAAAAGTTGGCACTTTCGGCACCTTCGAGCGAAGCTGATGGCATCTTTGCTAAGAGTGGGCCAGTAATAGCCCTGCCTGATCGTCTTGTATGCCAATGCTTGCCCCCCAGCGTGACTCCCACAAATTCCTTCGTGAATTTCTTCTAACACTTCGGACCCCTGTTTCCTAGTTAGGCATATGAGTAGGGGTAGAGAGAATCCACGTTTATAGAGTTGGCCATCCAGCAGTGTATATCTGGCAGCTTGCTTTGTTAGCCGGCTAGCTTCCCAGGTGTCCACGGGGGTTGTTCCGTCTGTCAAGTATTTTTGGATTGGAGTGCACCAATCTTCACCATCTTCACTATCTTCCTGCCCCCCGCTCGAGGTTTGATTTATCTTGTAATCGGACGTCGAGGGGCTTTTCAGTGTGGTGATTACAACCTCCGTGAATTCGGCTTCGCCGTTGCTAGTAGCTAGCCGAGCTAGAGCATCTGCTTGTGTGTTTTCTAGCCGCGGTATCTGATTGATGTAAACTTGTGTAAACATCGAGATCAGATGCGCGGCTATCTTCTGGTAGGTCATCATCTGCTGGTCTTTTGCTTCATATTCCCCCCGGACTTGGGATATTATTAGCTGGGAATCTCCGAAAGAAGATTGGTTGCCCCCACAGCTAATGATAGCCTAAGTCCTGCTATTAGTGCTTCATATTCCGCCTCGTTGTTGGTTGCTCAAAAGTCGAACCGGATTGTGGAGGTGAAAACTTGTCTGTCTGGGCTGATCAGGACCACGCTGGCGCCTGCTGCTACGCTGGTTGATGATCCGTCTACGTAGAGATGCCACGGAGCTATACGCCCCCTCGTCGGATTTTGTGGGAAAGTTAGCTCGACGATGAAGTCGGCGAGTGCTTGTCCCTTGATCGCTGTTCGGGGTGCGTAGGTTATACCATATTGGCTGATCTCTAGTGACCATTTCAGCAGGCGTCCGGCGGTGTCTGGGCGCTGTAGTATTTGGCGCAGTGGGAACGTTGTCAACACCTCTACTGGGTGGTCAAAGAAGTAAGGCCTCAATTTTCTAACACTCATCACCAGTACATAAGCCAGCTTCTCTATTGGGGTGTACCGCAACTCAGCTTCATGTAGTACTTGGCTTACGTAGTACACTGGTAGGTGTGTTTTCGCCTCTTCTCGGACCAGGACGGAGCTGATGGCCATCTCCAACGCAGCCAGGTAGAGGTATAGTTTTTCTCCAGGTATCGGCTTTGACAGGACCTGTGTATCTGCCAGGTATGTTTTGATGTCCTCAAAGGCTCGTTGGCATTCACTTGTCCAAACGAAGTGGTTTTTGAGGTGGAGCTTGTTGGCTTTGGCCGCCTCTTTGTACCTCCGTGTGTTTGCCTTAATTACCTCGAAAAAAGGATGATTTCGGTCGCCAGACCTGGAGATGAATCTGTTCAGGGCCGCCATGCACCCAGTTAGTCTTTGAATTTTTTGGATGGAATCGGGTATACCCATCTCGATTATGCATTGGACCTGTGTTGGGTTGACCTCAATTCCACGCTGGCTAACTAGGTGCCCCAGGAACTTTCCGGAGTGTACGCCGAAGCTGGTCTTTTTGGGGTTCAACTTCATGTTGTAGTGGCGCAGTATGTCGAAGGTCTGTTTTAGGTGGTCCAGGTGGTCCTCTTTTCTCAAACTCTTGACAACTATATCATCCACGTACACCTCCATGGATTCGCCAATGTGTTGGTCAAACATTTTGTTCACCAATCTTTGGTAGGTGGCTCCGGCGTTGATGAGTCCGAACGGCATCCTTTCCCAGCAATACATGTTTTTGTTGGTGTAGAACGCCGTGTGTTCCTGGTCATCTGGGTGTAGAGCTATCTGGTGATAGCCCGCAAAAGCATCCATGAATGTCATCATCTCATGGCCTGCGGTGCTGTCCACCAGCTGGTCAATATGAGGTAGCGGGAAGTTGTCCTTCGGGCATGCTTTGTTCAGGTCCGTGAAGTCAATGCAGAGTCTCCACGTCCCATTGTGTTTCCTCACCAGGACGGGATTCGCGACCCACTGTGGACACAAAGCCTCCTTGATGAGCTGGTTGTTTAACAACTTCTCCACCTCAACCGTTAGAGCTGCGTACTTGTCCGGTCCATACTTTCTCCGCTTTTGGCGTACGGGTTTCTTCGTCGGATCTATGTTGAGTCTGTGGCAAGCATGTTCCAACGGGATCCCTGTCATGTCTTCGTGGGACCAGGCAAACACGTCCAGGTTGGTCATTAAGAACAGCTCCATCCTCGACCGGTACGGTTCAGGTAACTCAGAACCGATGAAAAGTTCTAAATCCCTTTCCGGGTCCACCGGGAGTACCGTCAACTCTTCCATGGGGGTGGCTTTTCTCTTTTGACTTTTCCATCTTGGGTCGCTGATGAACTCGTCCCACTCCTCTTGTGACATCTGCGCAGGTTCGTGGCCTATGCACGGTTCGAGATCATCGGGTTGGCTTTCAGCTTGGGTAGGCTAATCAGCTTGGGTAGGTCCCCGAGATGGTGTGGTGACTTGGGGAGTTGGGTCAACGTCCATTGGTGTTGGCTCTTGACCTCCCGCAGGTCCCCCATCTTGGGCTTCATCAACCACCTCCATGGGAGCAGGTTGCTGCTCCTGCGCAGGTGCTGATCCCTGCTCAGGTCTTAACACTTGGGTTTCTTCCAAGTCCTCCATTGGTGTCGGCTGTGTGTCCTGCACAGGTCCAGTGCCTTGGTTGATTTCTGACAAATCGCCTACCTCCATCATCTCAGTTTAGACCGAGATGATGTCTAGGATGTTTGGCTCGTCTACAGGAATCTGTACGTCCTCCTCAAGGACTTGGACTCGTGTCACCGCTTTTTTGACCTGACCATCTTTCATTTGGAGTAAACACTCTCGGGCCTTTTTCTGGTCACCTTTTATAGTTCCGGTACCTTTTGGAGTTGGGAATTTTAAACAGTAGTAGTAGGTCGAACACGCCACTTTGAATTCATTGATAAACGGACGACCAAGGAACCCGTTGTAGGAGGACTGCTGGTTGACAACTAGGAAATCTATGATCCTAGTCAGTCTCCTTTCGGGGTCCTCAGCCGATACAAGCTGGACGCTCAACCTAACACTACCTAGGGGACGGTTACAGCTTCTCCGAACCTCACTATCCTAGCATTGCTAGGTTCCAGATACGACTCAAAATCACCTAAGGCATCCAAGGTGGATTTGAAGAGAATGTTGGTGAATGCACCAGTGTCCACAAGTAGCCTGTGAACTCGGACGTTCATGATGTTGGCGGTTATCACCAATGAGTCGTTGTGGGGCATCAGTACCCCCTCCAGGTCAGCTGAGGAAAATGTTAGCTCGTCAGTAAGCTGTGAAACAGATCTGGGGCCGGAGCTGCCTTCCTGGACTTGGTTTATGGCCCGAATCTCGGCCTTTCTTTTTCTCCTGGATATGGAGGATCCCCCGTCCTGGAGACCTCCTGCGGCTCCTAACTCCTCCTCGAGAACTAAGAGTTCCCGGGTGGGCTCCATGTTTTGCTGAGGTTGGGGAGGTGCCCTCCGCCTGTTGTGGGGACCAGGTTGGTCTGCTTTCTCTTCCTCGTTATCGGAGGTAGCCCTCCTCTCGAACCTCGGTCTCTTAGCGGGGGCCTTCTTCACGAACTCGGCCAATTTCCCCTCCTCGTAAAATTTCCAGAGTTGCTTGAGGAGGTCTCGGCACTTGTTGGTGAAGTGGTCGATAGCCTGATGGTAGGCGCAGAATTTGTTGGGGTTGAGCTTCGTGCGGTCCTGACGGATTCGCCTTGGCTCTTCCAGCATGGCCTTGCCTTTGATGGCAGTGAAGACGTGGTCAACGGAGACAGTGAGGATCTGGTTGAGCTTTTCTTTGAGCTCGTCTCCCTCGCCAAAGGCTTTTAAGTTCTGGGGAGCTTTGTAGGTGCCCCCGGACTTCTTCCCGTAGGGTTTCCTCTCTTCGTGGGCACCAACTTCTTTCAGTAGTGCCTCCTGCATAGCCACGAACACCCCCGCCTTGTGACGGAATTCGCTGTAAGTGTTGGGACATGCGAGGTGCATCTCCTTCTAGAGGTCGGTGCCCCTTTTGAGCCCGGCCATCGCTGCGACGACCTTGGTGTCCTCACTCACCGGCTCGCCTTCCAGCAGGATTTTGTCGAACCTTTCCAGGTACTGCTGGTCGGTCTCACTCTCGCCTTGATGGATGTTGGCGAGTCGGTGCTTCTGGGTAAGATAGGATCCGAACCCAGAGAACCAGGAACTCCCGCGAGAGTTGGCCGAATGAGCAGATTGACCCCGGGGCGAGTGAAGAGAACCAGCGGTGAGCTCGGTCCCCTAGGGTCAGCGGGAAGTTCTGGCACTGGGTGGAGTCGGTGGCGCCGACCGAGATCATGAAGTCCACGTACTTGGCCAGGTGGACTTTTGGGTCCGATTCGCCTTCGTATGCGAATATCACCGGGAACTGAATTTTCTTCTGGACCGGTGCGCGGAGGATGGCAGGTGCCAATGGAGATGTGGGGAGAGTCGTGGCATCAGGTCCGCCAGACTTGGCTGCTACTTGTACTTGTAGAATTTCAACGGCCTTTTTCAGTGAGGTCATCTCGTCATCTCGGGTCACCTCCGACGGAGGCTGCTCAAAGGTCGTGCGGCGGACGCACGTCCCCGAGGTGCCTCACTCTGGGGTGACCTCTCAGTGGCAGGCTGGAATTGGCGTCCGCCGTGGGGGCCTAGCCGGTCAGTGGCGGGCCTCCTCAGCCTTTCGTGGGCTGATCTGCGTGGCTGCTGGTCAGAGTCCCCGTGGGACGCAGCTGGGGCCACCGTCCGCTCGTTTTCCCCATATCTCGGGCCCAGGCGGCCTTGGAGGACTTCCCTCCTTTGTGATTGGTGGGAGCCAGATGCCCCGGTGTAAGCCGACTCCCTTCCGGTGTAAGGAGCGGGATCCTCCTCCACCATCTTGGCCTTGCCGCTCCTCTCCCTGCGCTGGCGAGCTTGTGCCGAGCTTGCCTCCTCCTGGCATATAATTTGGATCTGAAATTATGTGTATCTGTTATCGCATATATTTCAAACCCTTACACACCCTTAATCCCAATTGTGCTAGGGTAGATAAGGATAAAAATGAGACTATTCTCATTGAAACAAATTTTGGAAATTCCAATGTTAGTAC
>JAPKLY010000090.1:521770-540092 GCA_026898435.1 Prunella vulgaris
ATATATATATATATATATATATATATCTGTTGGGTTTTTTCTATTCTCTGCCCCTCTATTAATTCCTATATAAATCGAGTGTCTCTGATGTGTTTGCAAATATCTCATTACAGTATGCAATAAACGAAAATTAAAAGAAAGCACATAAATAAGAGCAACAAGAAAACCCCTTTTTGATTCTCATCAGTTCAAGAACAATCAAAGCAAAAAATCAAACTTCGAAGACGAATTCGATGGAATATTATTTGATCGAAATGTTAAATGGAAAGCCCTAAAATCCTTCGCGCGCTAAATAATATCTCACCTAGATGTGCCCTGAAATTCTTCGCGCAAGCCTCAGTGCCTCACCTCGTTCGCACAAATCGCCGTCGCCATCGCCTGTTCTCTGAAGCCAATCGAACTCGCAAAGATTAGGAAATAGAGAAAAAAAAACCGAAGAGGAGAGATGATACGGGATGGAGGAAGCGACGCGTGTCCGATTTTTTGACACCTGAGTTCATTTTCATTTCGTGAATGAGAAAGGCAACGGGCAATCGGCAGGAGAGGAGAAGATGATACGGGATGGAGGAAGCGACGCGTGTCCAGTTTTTTAACACCTGGACTTCTTTTTCATTTCATGAACGAAGAAAGGCAACGGGCAACGGGCAACCGGCAGCAAAATGACCAATTTTGAGTTATTCGCTCTTTATATATAGAATATATATATATATATATATATAATATATAGTCATTGGTGTTACTGTGTCAGCCATTTAATATAGGAACTAACAACCACCTTGAAAGACTAAATTCAAATAATTAAAAGCCAAATTTCATTCAACTTTGAGAGCATTAATTAAATTAGCAGTAAAAAGAAAATGAGAAAGATTGTTAAATAAATTCCCAGTAACTAGCTAATTATTCGTGCGTAAATTAGTAGTCAGGAGAAAAAAAAAATACAAGCCTGGAGAAGTAGTTTTTCATAAGAAATAAGATGGGATTTAAAAAATAAATGGCACATTTAGAATATTCGAATAAACCTAATAAAAAAGGTTCCAATTATTGAATGGACTACGAAAAGGATATACTTTTATCCTTAATTATTTGATTTTCCCACTTCCCATGATGTGACACATAATTAATGGTTAAAGGTTTCTTATTTTATTTTCATTTTTATGACATTTAACACAAGTCATGTATTTTTTCGTATTGATATGAATATTTAACACAATTGTTGATTATTATGAATATTGATAATGCCATTCAGAATACAATATCACCTCTAAGTATTTTTCGTATTTCATTTAATATTTTTCTTACATATATAATGTGTGAACTGTAAAAATACTGGCATAACAATTATTCTAAAATTGTAACATACGATGAAATACATAATGTGACATGGATAAATCAACCGATATTAAATATTAAATTGGAGATAAAAACTTATATAGAAATTTGTAATGTAAAAATTATTAAAAATAAACTTAAAAATAAGGAAAAAGACGTGCATACCCTTTTGAATTTTTTTTCTTATCCTCGCGCTCCCTCCCAACCCCAGGTGCCTAACCGTCTCAGGTATATAGGTATATATTTATTTCATTTAATCTTTCTTTCCTTTTTTTTTAGCCACATAACAATTTTATTTTTTAAATTAAAGTATTAGCTAAAGAAAAATTAAGTAATATTATATCATAAATTAAAAAATTCGTTTTCAAATTGTATTGTTATATAGACACGTGTATGTTACTGAAAGACAAAATTCGTGTTACTATTATATTAAATGTTGTTATTTTACATATATTCATTTATTTTTATAGAATAAGTAATTTTTCATATAATATAAGAGCAAAATATGTGTTATTATAAGAAAAATATTATTTTTTTCACAAATATTTATTTATTATTATAGAAATAATTAATTTTTCATGTAATTACACATAAAATTATAAAAAATAAATTGTTATTACATGAATCAATATACCTATATTTCAAGATATAATGATTAAATTAAAAACATGTATTTGACCATATAGTAACACACATTTGCCTATATAATAACACAAAATGAGGAGCAAATGCGTGTTACAATTAAGACAAATGTATGTTACTATCATATAAAATGTTATTCTTTTTACATATATTCATTTATTTTTATAGAATAAATATTTTATATAATATAAAGAGTAAAATATGTTTTACTATAAGAATAAATATTAGTTTTTCACAAATATATTATTATTTTTATAGAAATATTTAATTTTTCATATAATAACACATATAAAATAGTAAAAAGTGTATTACTACATGATTCAATATACCTAGATTTTAATGGGATGATGAATAAATATGAAACACATATTTATTCTTATAAAAACTAATTTTTCCTTAAAGTGACACACATTTGCCCATGTAGTAACACAAACAAGGGAGCAAATTCGTGTTACAATTAGAAGAAATGTGTGTTACTATATTTACAAATATTTATTTGTCCATAGAAAAATATATATTGTACTTTAAATAAAATACTATATATTCTCTTTATAGTTACTTTAAAAGTAGTATTATATTGAAATGATAGATAATGAAAAGTAGTATTATACATAAATCAATAAAAAGAATTAAAAAAGAAATTAAGTAACACATTATTTTTGAAAAACTATATATTCTCTTTATAGTTAATTTAAAAGTATAAAAAATTATTTTTTTAAAGATTAATAACACAAATTTTACTTCTTAGTAACATTCATTTGTCTATAAAATCAATACACCAATTTTTATATTTAATATAATATTACTTGAATTTTTATATTTAATATAATATTACTTGAATTTTATTAAATTAATACACCAATTTTAAGTAAATAAAAAAAAAAAAAAGAATTGAAATATTACCTTGAGTCACGACCAAGAATTGAAATGGTAAACATACTATATGCTATCACCGACCAGTGAGAATTGAAATGATAAACATAGTATATGCTATCACCGAAAGTTCATACTGAAACAATGTTAACAATTTCGTCGAAAATGGATGGTGTCCATCATTAAGGATAGCAGCGTATTTTTTATTATTTTTAGTAAGATTTTTATGATACAAATTTTTAAGTGTTGCTCTAAATTGAAATGTATTGAAATTTGAAACATACCCTAATCGACCGTGACATGACAATTAATGCATGCTTGATGAAAACATCGTTATCATATAATATCCCACAATCGTTATATCATTTATTGTTGGGATCAAATTCCCGAAATTACAGATATGTTGAGGTATGTACCATGTATATGCTCATGCTGATTTATAATGAGTTTTATTTCAGGAAGTCTTTTGTCCACCAAATATATTATACAATTCATATGTATTTTTGAAAAATTATATAAAATATTAATAAGAAGTTATATATTTTAATATTAAAAATAATGTATCTTAAAAAAATTATTTTTTAATAATAACATATATAATTTTTTAATAATAATTTATATAATTTTTTAAAAATATACTTAAATTGCATGTACATCCGGTAACCGCAAGATTAAGGCGAGTCTAATTACATAGACCAACGGAGACATCAGTCAAACTCTTTATAGTCATTTCTCTTATGCATCATTTGCATCAATTAAATATAAAAGTGAACTGTGTAATTAATATACTTAAAACACGTTTGGGAAATTAGAAGAGTAAACTAAATCTCATATTATTATAAGGGTCAATAGTATCATTTGCACCTAATGTTCTATAATAATATTTTTTTATTGATAAAATAAATTAAAACATGCATGATAATTGATTAATACTTGAAGAATGACTAACAATACCCGAAGAATAACTAAATAATATATTATATTATATTCAACAATACCTCAAATATTAATAAGTTATACTGCAAGAATAACTTAGCAGAACCTAATTAAAGAACAATTTACTAATATTTAAAGATCAATAATACTCGAAAAACAACTCAATAATACCTGAAAAATAAATCACTAATACCCCAAAAGCAAGTCAGTTTATATCAAATAAAATAAATAATATCTCTTGATTATAGACTTCTAATTAAGTTTATAGTGCTTTGAAATAATTATTGAAGATGCAATATCAAAAGACTATAAATTAACTTTAAAAAAAATCTTTATAAGTTTCTAATCAAAATGAGTACTATGGAGGTTGAATATAATGAGGAAGTTGAGAATTTATGAAAGCCGAAGAAACTTGAGAGAATTTTATACTTTGATTAGTGTTGAAAAATAATGATTGCGTGATTTCTTATGTGAATCATTTTTTTAATTTTTATGAAAATAAATACATTGCTCATTCTATTTAATCCATATGCTTACTTTTAACCCAAAAAAATAGATACATATGTCTTTGATGCGTTACTGTTGAAAATCAACAACAATGCTTAAAAATAAAACTAATCAAAGCATTAGTCTCTCTCAAGTCTAAATAATATCTGAAAAGCAATTTACAAATACTTGATGAACAACTTAGCATTACCCGAAAAATACAGTGCGTCGTGTAACTATGTGTCTTTAAAAATTCATAAGTAACTTAAAATTGAACTTAAAATTCAAGTGCATGATATGCACCCAAATAAGCACAAATTTTTGTGAATTTAAAATAGTATTGTAGTATTTGTTCATATATGAATTTTACACTAGCTATCTACTGTTTTATCAATTAATATTTCCTCTATATATAATTTATTTGCATATTTGAGAGGGCATATTTTTCTAAACGAATTTTTTAAAGTAAAATAATAAAATTTGGATAAATATGTAAATATTTTTTAGAGTAAATAATTTTAGAAGAGACAAATATGAATAGAATAGATTGTATATGAAAATAGTGAATGATAAATTTTTCATAAAACTATTTTAAATATTAAATGTTTAATCAAGAGTATAAAAAATTCGTAAGGAGTATAAAAAAATTAATAGTAATTAAAATATAATATTACTGAATTCTGTTTTTTTATATTCCCAATAAAACTCTCAATACTTTTAATTAATTATTTAAATATTACAATAATTTTATAATAAATTTATCATAAATAATTTAATATAAAATTATATCATATAAATAAGTGAACAAATAATTGATTATGGGATAAGTGGGTATTTTTAAATCTCAAAATATCGACCCTCGTTGTAGACAAAGGATAAGCGCTGGCAGGAGGGAAATTGAAATAGGGTGGGGTTCTGAATTTACAAATAAATCCCCACCCACTGCGGCTGGCAGTGCCCACCATTGTCACTCCATGGAAGCAGAGTCAATTTCAAGTTTCTTCATCTTCAGCCCATAAACCTGCGTAATTCTACGGTCACATTTTTCATCCATCAATTCACAATACATCACCGATCTCCTGGGATTAGTCGTAAGGTGAGTCAGTTATACTTACACAAACCCCATCTTCAATTAGTTCTTTACTCTTTTGAATTTTATTTCAAGATCCTTTTTATCAATTTATCCAGAGATGGTTTTCAAGAAAATGGTGGTTATGATGATGGGTTGTTTGGGATTGGCGAAGCGGCAAACGCAGCCTGTCCCTCAAGCTAAAACTGCTGAATCTTCAATAGTCGATGTCGAAGTTTGTAGCTCACTTAGAATAAAGCTCAACGATGGCAGATTCTTGGCTTATACAGAGAGGGGAGTCCCCAAAAATAAGTCAAATTATAGGATTATTGTTGTTCACGGCTTTGCTAGCTCCAAGGATATGCACTTTATGGCATCTCAAGTAAGTCATTTCTGTTTATTGATGGATCTCGTGGTTGTTATATGCATAAATCAACTTGGGCTTTTATGTTTAGCATTGTCCAGATTATGTATCTTACTGATAAAAAAAATATACATGTATAAAGGCTTTAAATGAATGGAATGGCTATTGGTCTCTAAGAATTATGATTGAGCTTGTTTAACTTTCAATTGAAACCAAGTTTGAACGAGCTTTAATCGAGCATTAGGATTGAACTCGAGCTATAGATCTTGAACTATATAAAACTTGACTCTTCTGTTTATTGAAATGAAGCTAATTGAGCTTTTGACAAACAAATATTAGTTGATTATCTAGCAATTTGGTTTGATTTTCAGCGTTAAACATAGCAAAAGGCCTCGTCAATAGGTTCCTAAATATACTTACTTGTGAATATAGGAGATTCGTGCTTGCTTACAGTCTCTTCCTAACAAAAGTTTGTTTTTGTAATCTGAGCAGAAAAGAAGAGTTTTGTTAGATCATGTCATAAAAAGATTAAATGTTGATGCTGATTCAAGCAGTTATGTCGAGGTTCCTAATATAAGTTTAGTATTTAGGAACTTTTGGAGGAGTTAAAGATATACATTCTGTTATTCGACCGAGCTGGATATGGGGAAAGCGATGCAAATCCAAAAAGATCATTAAAAAGTGAAGCAAGTGACATTGAGGAACTGGCTGATAAACTGCAATTAGGATCAAAATTTTACGTGCTTGGTGTGTCGCTCGGTTGCTACCCTGTTTGGAGTTGCCTAAAAAGAATACCAAACAGGTACTAATACGAAACATGGTTGCTCCTACAGATGGTCTATAATAAGGCTATACCGATACTGAGATTATGATTTTTCGTTATATGTTTTTAGGTTAGCAGGTGTTGCACTTGTGGTTCCATATGTAAACTATAAATGGCCTTCTCTTCCTAATGATTTAACCAAGGATGATTACCGTAAGGGCCTTTCCAAATGGGCTGTTTACGTTGCATGCTATGCTCCGGGTTTATTATATTGGTGGTTGACTCAGAAATTGTTCCCATCATCGACTGTCCTTGATAGAAACCCGACTTTTTTTAGTAGGAAAGACATGGAGGTATTGAAGAACACGCCGGGCTACCAGTTACTCAGTCGGGTAATCTTCATTCTTCACAGTCCATAAATGAGTAACAACTAGTACCTCTGTAAAACAACTGATACCTTTTAAAAGTATACATCATAAACTGGGGTATATAGTTTTTGGGTACGCAAGTATGACTCTTGTTTGATTAATGCAGAACAAGATAAGGAACCGTTGTGTGTTTGACTCCCTACGACGAGACTTCATAGTGGCTTTTGGGAAGTGGGAGTTTGATCCCATGGATCTGTGCGATCCTTACCCTGAAAAGGAAAGCATGGTTCATATGTGGCAGGGTCACGAAGACAAGGTTGTACCGTTTCAGCTGCAAAGGTATGTTTCCGGAAAGCTCCCGTGGATTCGGTATCATGAAGTTCCAGATGGAGGGCATTTGCTAGTTTATGATAGTGATGTGTGTGAAGCCATATTAAGGTCTCTTTTGCTTGGAGATGATCCTCCATTGTACAGGCCTGATTGCTAGTTTTTATATGTATATTTTTTTTCTTTCTTTCTATCACAATGTGATGATCTTGTTGTATAGAAGATTGTGATTATATTTGTTTCAACAACTTTCTTTGTTAATGAAGTTGCACTTGTTGAAAATTCTAGTTCCCCTGTACAAAAATAACTATGGGATTGTTGATAGTGTATATTTGTTATTATTATTTTTATTTATTTATTATGTGAGTTTTGAACCCATAACATGTAGGTCCCGCTTACGGCTTACCTGCTCTAGTAATTTTCATAAATTAGTTAAAGTTTTGCATAAAAATAATTCATAATAAATTTATCATAAAATATAAAATATTTAATATAAGAATATTAAAAATTTCATCAGAAATATTGAAAATTAAGATTGATCATATTATATTTTAATTTTTATTGATATTTTTATCCAAAATTTTTATACTATTGATTAAATATTGGATACTCTTAGTTAAATATTTGATATTTTAAAATAATTTCATTATCATAAATTATTTTCATATAAAATATACCCAAAATTAATGTGGACTTCAATTTACATGAATTCAATTTTTCAATTATTATTATTATATATATATATATAATATATCATTATAATATATTTAAAAATTATCACTAGTTAAAAAATATTTGATGCTTATTTTTTAATAATAACTAGTATTTTCACCCGTGCTATGCACGACTTTTTTAAATTATTTGAATTATCGTCAAGTGATATATTAGTATTTGTACCACACTTGTAATCCAAAAGTTAGTTATAAATTTAATTTTGTAAATTTATTGGTATTTTTTAATTAAAAAAATCCCAAAAAGGTGTAAAAATACATATATTGATTAAGATATGTTACACACATATATTAAAAAAATAATATATTAATATACTTATAACTTTATAAAATATATATACTTAAATTGTTTTAAGTGAATAACAATAAAATAAAGACAATAGGTGTTTTTTCAAACTCTTTTAAAAAGTGTAGAATCACTTTTTTTTTGAAGTTGGTAAGGCCCAACTTATCCAAAATAAAAGTGATTTTATACTTTTAAAAGTGTTTGAAAACACACCTAATATTAACTTAAATAAATAAATAGAAAATTTATTATTTGTATTTATGTTGTCCTAGCTTTGCTTCTATCGACCATTTTAAAATTTAATAAATTAATCACAGATTGCTTATATCCACCTCACACATGCAAACCTATAAATAGGTCTCTTGTACATCTTTGTCTCTCTAAGTTTTTCATTATACCAACACCACTTTCTCACTCTAAACTCACACTTTCTCTCTCTACTTTCATGATTCAAGAACACATAATCTTGATTATTGTTTGGTGTGATTTATAAGTTGATTAACAGCCATAAATCTTTTCATTAATAAAATTCACCAACAATTTGGCGCTAGAAGGAGGGTCGAACCTTCGGTTATAAGAATTTGAGAGAAATTAGTGAGAAATTGGTTGAAGATTTGAAGGTATTCTTGACCCAAGGCAAGAACACTTTGAAAATACACTGAAGTTATCAATTTCTAGCCAGATTCCCAGAATTTTAGACTTATAACACAACAAAAAGGACCCTAAACGCATGTGTGTAAACAAATAAACCAGATTCTGGACAATTTGTTTGCATGCAAGGCTAGATCGGACCTTGGACGAATTGACCCTTACTGGAAATTGCCGACCTTGACGAGCTTCAAACCAAAACCTGAAAATGTCGAAGGAAAATACCTCCGCCACCACAAGGAGATGGAAGGGGCGCACCAACCAAAACCAAGCTGATGGGGAGACTTCGCGGCGAGCTCCCCAAAGAAATGATGCCCCAGCGAGCTATTGTGGCTCAAGATGAATTGAACCCCGCTCTAAGGGACATCGCCAACGACCCCGACGAGCTTCAGCGAACAATCGCTGCTTTGCAAAGGCTGCAACAAAGGCAGCAGGGCGAGCTCGCCCAAGCATCTCGGCGAGCTCCAGCCAACGAGGCCCGGGAGCAGGCAACTAGGCCAACTCAAGCCACCCAAACAAGGGGGCATGCCAGCGACCTCCCCGCCGAACAAGAAGCGAGCTCCACAAGAGCTCGCCATCACAGAGAACGAGCCGGAAAGGCCAAAATGGTGGACATGCTAGGTTCGCAGGATGGGCAAGGGAGGTTCTCCGGGGCATATTGGGTCCTAGACGGGAAGAGGTCGAACAAGTGTCAGCCCCTGCTTCATCCCGAAGGGAGGAATCGGATCTACTTCTGCGTAGGTCCGACCACGATCGTTTGAGGAGGCCAGCTGCAGATAGACTTGGCCCGAACGGAGGCCGCCAGTTCCAGTCCGTCACCGAAGGGCTACCCCCAAGCGAGGGACTGCGGGGACGTGCGTCCACAAGGCGCACGGCCTTTGAACAACCTCCACAGGAGGTAGCTCACAATGATGAGCTAGCCACACTTAAGAAGGTCGTGGAGCAGCTACAAATGCAAGTAGCTGCCAAAACTGGCGGACCTGATGCCACCTCCCTTCCAGCATCTCCATTGGCACCTGTCATATTGAAAGCACCGGTGCAGAAGAAGATCAAATTCTCGGTGATGACCGCTTACGAGGGAGAGTCCGATCCAAAGGTCCACATATCTAAGTATGTGGACTACATGATCTCTGTAGGTTCCACTGATGCGACCCAATGTCGGAACTTCCCACTGACCCTCGGAGACCGTGCCCATCGCTGGTTCTCTTCACTTGCCCCGGGGTCAATCCAGTCATTTGGCCAACTAACGCGGGAGTTCCTGGCTCACTTCTCAGGGTATGGGTCGTACTTGACCCAAAAGCACCGGCTCACCAACATACACCAAGGCGAGAAAAAAACTGACCAGCTGTACCTTGAAAGGTTCGACAAAATACTGCTACAGGACGAGCCGGTAAGCGAGGACATGAAGATATTTGCCGTGATGGCCGGGTTGAAGAAGACACTGAGCTTTGGAAGAAAATGCATCTTACATGCCCGAACACCTACACCGAGTTCCGACACAAAGCTGGGGTGTATGTGGCTATGCAGGAGGCACTACTGAAAGAAGTCGGTGCCTCGGATGAAAAGAAGCAGCATGGAAAGAAGTCTGGGGGCACATACAAAGCTCCCCAGAACTTGAAAGCTTTCGGTGACGGAGACGAGTTCAAGGAAAAACTCAACCAAGTACTTACCGTCTCTGTTGACCATGTGTTCGCTGCGGTCAAGGACAAGGAGATATTGAACGAACCTCGAAGAATTCGTTAAGACCGCACGAAGCTGAACTCGAACAAGTTTTGTGCCTATCACCAATCCATCGGCCACTACACAAGCGAGTGTCGCGACCTCCTCAAACAACTGTGGAACTTTTACGAGGACGGGAAGCTGGCCGAGTTCGTGAAGAAGGCACAAGCGAAGAGAACCAGGATTGAAAGGAGGGAGGTCTCCGATGAAGAAGAAGAAGATGAGGACCGACGTGGTCCCCAACACAGACGTAGAGCATCTCTCCCACCTCCGCAAGATCAAGAACCAACCCGAGAACTCCTGGTTCTCAAAGATCAGATTGGAGCTGTCGGGGGTCTTGAAGATGGTAGATCCTCCATCTCCAAGATGCAAAGGAAGGCCGAGGTCCGGGCCATCAACCAGGTTCAAGAAGGCAGCTCCAGCTCTAAGCCCGCCACTCAACCAACAACCGAGCTAACATTTTCCCAGGCGGACTTGGAGGGGATTCTAACTCCCCATAACGACTCGTTGTTGATCAGCGCCAACATCATGAACGTCCGAGTTCACCGACTCCTAGTGGACACCGGCGCATTCACCAACATCCTATTCAAATCCACCTTAGATGCGTTAGGTGATTTTGAGTCGTATATAAAACCTAGTAATGCTAGGATAGTGGGGTTCGGAGAAGCTGTAACAGTCCCCCTAGGCCAGATTAGGTTGAGCGTCCAACTTGTATCGGCCGAGGACCCAGAAAGGAGACTGACTAGACTTGTAGATTTCCTTGTTGTTGACCAGCAGTCTACCTACAACGAGTTCCTTGGCCTCCCGTTTATTCATGAATTCAAAGCAGCGTGTTCAACCTACTACTATTTTTTTAAATTCCCAACTCCTAAAGGTGCCGGAACTGTTAAGGGTGATCAGAAAAAGGCTAGGGAATGTTTTCTCCAAATTAAAAATGGCCAAGTAAAGAAGTCTGTAATGCAGGTTCACATACTTGAGGACGACGTCCAAATTCCGGCAGATGAGCCCAACATCCTAGACATCATCTCAGTTGAAACTGAGTTGATGGAGGTAGGCGACCTGCCGGAGTTGACAACTGAAGTTGACCAAGTACAAGAACCTGCGCAAGACCCGCAGCCGGCACCCATGGAAGGAGTTGAAGAAATTCAAGCCGACCAAGTGCAAGAATCTGCGCAAGACCCACAACCTGCACCCATGGAGGAGGTCACCAATGCTCAAAGAGGAGAACCTGCGGGAGATCAAGAACCAGTGCCGATGGAAGTTGATCAAGCTCCCCAGGTTGAAGAACCACCCCAAGTTGAGGAGCCGTCCCAGGTTGAGGAGCCATCCAATCCAACTTCTCAAGGAGCAGGAAAGTCCCGGACTAATCTCCGCGATGAGGAGGGGTCTGACCAAGTTGGGCGAACTGAGACAAGATCGGCTCAAGGTGGATCTGCCCATTCCACCGCCCCGTTGCCACATGCTCCTGTTCAAAGGTCACCAGCTTCTCAATCCCCATTCGGGGTTCAGGTGGTGGACGATACTATTTTGGGCTGGGACCCCGAGCGAGTTCAGGTAGCTCGCCAAGTTCATTCGTCTTTATATTGTTTTTACACTCATTTGTTTACTCAAGTGTTTTGACTTCGCAGGTATGCTTCCATAACTTTTCCTCACAGGCATGAGGCTCTCCATTCTTATGATCGATCTCGCTCTCTGACCTCAATGCGCCACCTTCCCGAGGGCCTTGCAGTTCACACTGTTAGCGAGGTACCGAGGTATTGGTCCACTCCCCAGCTGGCGACCTTGGGGAGACAATCGCCAATTGAAAATGCTCGGTTGGCAATGCATTATGCAAGTGGACTCTTGCTCGCCAGCCAGAGAGTGATTGACCAGGTGAGTGAACAAGAAGAAATTCGCCAGGAGAGGAACGCTGCCTACCTGAGGATGGCGGAGTCTCTTGACAAGGCGAAGAAGCCTGTCGAGGTCGCTGAGGAGAAGGCGACCACATCCCTGGTGGCTGAACGAAGTGCTCTAGAGCAACTCAGCGAGCTCCAACGTAAGTATGTCGCGATTCAGAAGAATGCAGATGTTTTGATAAAGAAGAAGGAGGAGGAGTTCGCTGAGAAGCTTGCAGCCAAAGAGGGCGAGCTCACCGTGGCCAAGAGGGAACTGGAGCTGGAGCGAGGTTTATCTCGGAGTGCTAACGAGGAATGCACGAAGTTGAGAGAGGAGCTCTCAATCAAGATTAATAAGGTCACTGAGCTCAGAAATATTGTCGCCTCCCCAGCGACCTTGGATGCCTTGAAAGCTGAGGCCTCTGACAAAGGATTCGTCTTTTGTTATGCCGAGGTGATTAAGTCCATCTTGTGGGCGTGAGCTCACAAGGATGACGAGCTGGAGGCAGTAGCGGGCGACCTCAAAGATTGTCTCAAGAAGGCCGAGTTTGCCGATGGCACTAAGTTGGATATTAGGGACCTTGCCCATCTTGGGGTTCCTCTAGACTTCATCCCGACGCGCTTTAAAATTGTCCAAATTGTGCCTGTTCCGGAGATGAATATAGCTGAGGAGGAGCAGACTGAAGGAGAAGAGCGAACTCCCCCCACCACAGAACAGATGCAGGAGGTTTGTGGAAACATAATGGTGGACACCAGCGACCTTACGGGGAACATCACTGAACTTCCCGCACTTTCTCCTCCGATTGGTGGTGGCGGAGTCCCTTATGAGGTCGCCCAAACTGAAACCCCAGCTGATGCCTCTGCCACTCTTGCTTTTTTTAGGCAGCCGCCTATTTTTTTTTTAATTTAGAAAAAAAATACTCCCTCCGTCCCGGGTTTTTTTCGAAAAGATCTGGGCACACTGATTAAGAAAAAAGTAAGTATGTGAGTGTAAAGGTAATTAATAAAATATAAAAAGTGTACTTTATTGTCTTTTGTGAGTGAAAATTATTTCCTTTTTAAGTTAGGGAAAAAAGAGTTGGGACGTCCCAAAATGGAAAAAAGGGGAAAAAAGAGTTGGGACGGAGGGAGTATAAAAGTACAAAATTCGGGCCGCCTAGAGGGCGCTTAGACCCAAAAACACCTAGAATTACCGATTTTACAAAAATCGGGTCGGTAAGGGGTCGCCTAGCGCCTAGGCGCCGCCTAGACCGATTTTATGAAAGCGTATTAATTGATTTAAGTGAATAATACTGTAGGAATATATTTTTGTATTTAAATATTAATGAAATTTGATCAAAGTTTATATTTTATCTAACAAAAACTATTAAATGATTAATATAATTAAATAAAAAAATATTAATTCAAGCTTCATCAGCCCATTACACACATTATAATAGTGAATTTTATCTAAAATAAGTGTCATATTGTTAATCTAAATTATAAAAAGTAATATAATTTAATTAAAAATTTTATTCAATAATCAACAAGTAGGATTCACGAGGTGGATTCGAATATCCGTTAATTGGATTCGTCATGTGGCAACTAGATTCGCCACATGGAGAATCTAATACACATTTTCAAGAATCGCACCCTATTTTGGAAGCGGAAGCGAATCAGATATTGTATTATTATAATTTTAGAACAATCCATGCACTCTGGGTAGAAAGAAAATAGTTTACCGATAAAAAAAAAGATAATAAATACTACCTCGGTTCCCCAAAAGTTTGTGGTACTTTTTAGAACACAGTTTTTAAGAAAAAGTGTAATAAATAGAATGTGTATGATGGAGATTGTGAGGTGGAGATTTTAAGGGTGTAGATTTAAAGGAATATTTCCATTTTTGGAGTATGCAAACTTTTGTGGGACAAACTAAAAGGAAACTTTGGTGGGAAAGAGGTAGTATTAATATACTAATATGAAAAAATAAAACTTAAATGGAGATAATGATATTCACCCAATCACGTAGAACGCCTTAAAATGATGATGAGCACATATGTACAACTGACAATTTTGGTCCGACCCCGCCCGGCTTACCAACTATTTGGCTGCGTTAGATTATAAACCCGATTGAAAAATAGCAGGCCCGTGAATATAATTTAGCCCGATGGGCCAGGTCGGACCGGTCCTTTGCCAGCTCTACTTATAAGATTTAATGAACGGAAAATTAGATGCAACAATTTTGGAGATGACCACGATTAAATTGGACCCTTAAATCGATTGTTAACCTTCTCTTTCTATTTCCGTTTGAAAGTTTTTTTTTTCTTTTTTATATGAATGCAGTTTTTTAGAAAAAGAAAAAACAAAAGTATTGTTTAATTGTTTTGGAGATTCAAGAATTGTGAACTGAATCGAGTGGTGAAATGTTTAAAAAAAAAAATCAAAATAACCGTGGCCCTTGGAGATAACTATGGAATTACTGAATTAACGAGTTGAAAAGCTTCTTAACAATACCTTATGATTTGTGTGCCTAAGAATGGCCTATCTAGATTATGGGTAACAATTTCAGTCCAACCGGAACCATGTGTTGGGATCATTTAGATTATGGGCCACATGAAAATTGTGTAGGCCCAGTTATATCTATTTGAAATTTACACCCCTTATATGATGAGTACACAACCTTCTACACAAATTCCAACTTCCGGCTCTTCTTCCTCTCTCTTCTCTTTTCTTCCTCACTTATGGGTTTTTAGCAATGGAAAGGAGTCAAGGAGATAGATGTTCTACCAGTTAGATGCGTTCTGTATTTATTTATTTATTTTTTAAATTCTGGTCGTCTTTTTTTATCTTTTATTTTTTTGTTTAAAATAAAATATTGATTGTTGGTTTTCTTGTTTAAATTACGAAACCTAGATAATGGTTTTTTTTTTCATGTTAATTTTTCTCTAGATTATTACATTTTAATTTTCTATCTAAATTTTTTTCCCTTCTCACAAAAAAAAAAGTTAATACAATAATATAATTCTCTAAATTTGGAGATAATGCACCGTTCATCCACCGATTATAACATTTGTTATTATATTTCTTTTCATTTGAAAAATAATTATTGTATTTCCTTTCATTGTATAGCAAAAAATGGAAAAAATTATTATTTTCAGAATAATTTTATAAAAAACTGTGAAATTCTCTCTTTTCACAAAATTTATCTTATTTGTTAAAACTTTTTAAATTTTATTTTTCTACGTGTACATACAGATATGGCTGCATATAACTTGAGCCAAAGTGTGTCGAAACTATTTGACTTTATAAATCATAATAAAATGAGTTGATTATGAGTCAACTCGTTATAAATATAATAAATTAACATTTTTTTAATTTACTTAGATTTTTTTCTAAAATTTTTAATGTATTATTTGGAAAAGCTAAAACCGTGCCTAAAGTAAAGCAAGCCTTTAAAAAATATAAAAAGGTAGGGCATAATATTTCTGAAAAGCTAAAGAAACATGCCCAAAGTAAAGTAAGCCTACAGTTGAGCTTTAAAACATCCAATTCTTGCAAGTCATGCTGTCAAGTTGAAACACGATTTTTGACGTTATCAATTATGTTGGTTTACTTTCTTTTCTTTTCTCTTTTTTTCCGAGATTTTACATTTTTGTTGAATAGGAAAATTTTAAAGTAGTCTCTTGTATCACTGTTATATATAATTACTATCACTGTTATTTATATATATTATTACTGGTATAAAAATATATTTAATTTTTTAACAGTAATAGTATATATGCATAAAGTGATAGTGAATATACATATTAGTGATATTATATATACACATAACAGTGATAATTTATAAACTCGAGTTCATACAAATTTTTGTCAAATTGTAAAAGTAAATGTACTACTCCTTTTGTCCGACATAAATTTGCACACTTTCCTTATATTATTGTCCCACACAAATTTGAATATTACTAAAAAAAAAATATTGATTTGTGTGCAAACTCACATAATTATATACATATTTATTCATGTGTCACTACTTTATTTAACCAACACAATTTTCTCAAAAAATGTGAAATATCGGGAGTTCAAATTCTCATGTGATGGAGAGAGTATTATTTATCACTAGATGAATACCCCCTTTTTATGTGGTTTCTCTAAAATTAATTTTATAACATACTCCCTCCGTTCCAAATGTATTTTTGGGAGTGTAAACGTTTTAAGAAAAGTATGATGATGTGTAAAGTTATATTATTAAAATAATAAGATTAGTTGGATTGAATGTAAAAGCAATGATATTTTGTGTAAATATGTGAATATTGTGGGCATAAAGTTAAGGTAATAGTTTCCATTTATAGGGTGTGTAAACAATTGCGGGACAGACGAAAAAGGATGTGAAAACAATTATGGAACGGAGGGAGTAATACATTATACATATATGTATAAAAAATTATATATATTATGAAATTAATAATATATTTATTTGTTGTGTAAAATAATATAATAATATAATAATATTATGTAATAAATATATAAAAATAATATATATTTATAATATTATAATACTTTACTTATATTTATATTTTTAAAACTTTATTTTTCAAATTAATTTTTTAATTTTTTTTATTGTACATCTACAAAATATATAACCTTTTGTATGATAAACTTTTTATTAAAAAAATGGTTCATGAAAAACTCACCACGAAACTGTTTTGAAAATATTAAAGTATCAAGTATTTGAAATTGTTGTGGCACAAATATTCCTGAACGTATTGGGCCCAGTCCAGATTCAAGTAAGCTCCTTCAGGCACTAGTCCAAGGGACCTAAGCTAAGGCAAAGGACGGCAAGCTTAAGGACGCTTAAGTATCAGGCGAGCCTGTGTTAAAGACATTAGACAACCCTGAACGAAAGAGTACTGATCCTGAGAAAGACGCAGAATTAGGAGCAATGGGGTTAGGAGACCGAAAGTTGGTGAATCATCAAAAGAACAAGAGGCCTGACCTAAACGAATAAGTCATTCCAAGAAACGAGATCCAATGTTGAACCTGTATCACTACTGTGATTCAGTTACCATAAGAAACAAGACAGCTGCCCCGTTATTTAAAAAAAGTAGTTAAACATGAAAAGTTACCTTGACGCCCACGATCTTTAGGTCACGACTTAACGTGGACAAGAAGAAAGACACGACATGCAAACAAGTGTACATTAGGATTTAGTTTTAGCCATTATAAATAGGTGATTTCTCTATAGATAAGGGGACCGCCCTCACTACTATTCTCTTGTGCGTACAACATACTTTTGCTCATAATATATACAAGATGAAGCACATGAAAGTTATAGTAAAATAACACAACTAGACATATCGGTGAGTTATTTTCTTATTATCATTATCGTTCCTAATAGGCCTACTGTTGACAAGGCAAATTACCGAGAGAATCTCGAGATTATCCCAAGGCTGCGGAGGTCGCCGAGGTGAGCGAGAGCTAGACCACTGGTTCGAGCCAAGGCCAACACAAGAGAGCTCGGCGAGGGTGGTAAGAACCTCGCCCAAGCTCCCAATCAGCCGAGGTCGGCGGCCAGGGGTGCCAAAAGATGGGAAGACGATGGGCAAGCTCCCCCTCAAGAGGGAGTTCACCCCATCCGAGGAGACCATGCCGAGCTCCACCACTGCATCACCCCAAGAAAACAGCACAAGGCAGAAGAGTTCGCCTAGGTAGCCCGCCCGAGGCCGAGACGGAGCTCGCTCGATGAGAAGGTTCAAGGCCGCAAGTGTTTAAATAGGGCATGTAAATGTAGTAGGAGGGTGCTTTGTAAGGGGAGCAGGGTGAGGGATCAAGGCGAGGGTCAGGAACCTTCGCCAAACACCGGAAGCCAAATAGGCTCGTAAGGTGCCACCTCACTCCTGCACACCTATAAATAAGACCTCTCTTGTAACT
>JAPKLY010000090.1:550092-610668 GCA_026898435.1 Prunella vulgaris
AGGACCACCTTGACCACCTGAAGCAAACCTTCGACATACTACGCCACTACAACATGAAGTTAAATCCCAAGAAGACCAGCTTTGGCGTACACTCAGGAAAGTTCCTAGGTCACCTGGTGAGCCAGCGAGGGATAGAGGTCAACCCAGCGCAGGTCCAATGCATAATCGAGATGGGCATCCCCGACTCCGTACAGAAAATCCAAAGATTGACCGGATGTATGGCGGCTTTGAAGAGGTTCATCTCCAAGTCTGGTGATCGAAATCGTCCATTCTTCGAGGCGATCAAGGTAAACACACGAAGGTACAAAGAGGCGGCTAAAGCCAACAAGCTCCACCTCAAAAACCACTTTGTGTGGACGAGTGAATGCCAGCGAGCCTTCGAAGATATCAAAGCATACCTGGCAGATACGCAGGTCCTTTCAAAGCCGATACCTGGGGAGAAGTTGTACCTCTACGGTATAACCTACGCACCCCGAACAGCGATCAAGGGGCAAGCACTAGCCAACTTTATTGTTGAGCTAACTTTCCCACAAGATCCGACGAGGGGGCGTATAGCTCCGTGGCACCTCTACGTAGACTGATCGTCAACTAGCACATCAGTAGGAGCTGGTGTAGTGCTGATTAGCCCAGATAGACAAGTTTTCACCTCCGCAATCCGGTTTGACTTCAGAGCAACCAACAACGAGGTGGAATACGAGGCTTTGATAGCCGGACTTAGGTTATCATTAGCTGTGGGGGAAACCAATCTTCAAATTTTCGAAGATTCCCAGCTAATAATATCCCAAGTCCGGGGAGAGTATGAGGCAAAGGATCAACAGATGATGACCTACCAGAAGATAGCGGCACATCTGATCTTGATATTTACACAGGTTTACATCAATCAGATACCAAGGCTAGAAAACACACAAGCAGACTCACTAGCCCGACTAGCTACCAGCAACGGCGAAGCCGACTTGATGGAGGTTGTCATCACCAATTTGAAAAACCCCTCTGATTACAAAGTAAACCAGACCTCGAGTGGGGGCAGGAGCAGGAAGACGGTGAAGATTGGTGCATTCCGATCCAAAAATATTTAAAGGACGGAACGGTCCTGGAGGATGCATGGGAAGCTAGCCGGCTAGTGAAGCAGGCAACTAGATATACGTTGATGGATGGCCAACTCTACAAACGTGGATTCTCTCTACCCCTACTCAAATGCTTATCCAAGAAGCAAGAGTTCGAAGTGTTAGAAGAAATTCACGAAGGAATTTGAGGAAGTCACGCTGGGGGGCAAGCTTTGGCATATAAGACAATCAGACAAGGGTACTACTGGCCCACTCTACGCAAGGATGCCATTAGCTTCGCAAGGAAGTGCCGAAAGTGTCAACTATTCGCACCTAATATCCACTCCCCGGCCAACCAACTGAAGTCGGTTTTCAGCCCATGACCTTTCGCAAAATGGGGTATCGACTTGATCGGCCCATTTCCACCTGGCAGAGGCGGTGTAAAGTTTGTTGTCGTAGCAGTAGACTACTATACTAAATGGGCTGAAGCAGAAGCTCTCACAACGATAACACAAGAAAGAATGATCGGCTTCATATGGAAGAACCTGGTTTGCCGATTCAGACTCCCGTAATCGATTATCACGGACAACGGAAGGCAGTTCGACGGCTAAAAGTTGAGAGACTTCTGCAGTTCCTGGAACATCAAGAAACACTACTCAACTCCATACCATCCACAGTCGAACGGCCAAGTCGAGGCGGTCAACAAAATTCTCAAACATATACTGAAGATCCGCCTTCAAGATAAGAAAGGAAGCTGGGCAGATGAACTCCCGGAGGTCCTATGGTCTTACAGGACATCATACCGAGCCAGCACCGGGGAAACACTATTTGCTTTAGCTTTCAGGACTGAAGCGGTAGTACCGGTGGAAATCCAGAATAAGACCTGGAAGGTGGAGGGATTCGACGAAGAAAAAAATGACGAAGCCTTGGCAGTCGAGAAAGATCTGATCGAGGAAACCAGAGCTTCGTCGGAGATGAGAAATGCCACCTACAAGCGTAGAGCAGAAAAGTACTACAACTCCCAGGTCCGCGACCGAAGGTTCAAAGTTGGGGACCTAGTGCTAAAAAAGAAATTGATGGCCCCACCGTGTGTATTCGGGTCAAACTGGGAAGGACCGTTCCGGGTTACTGCAGCTTGGGCAAACGGCACCTATGACCTCGAAGACGCATAAGGCAAAGCCTCATCGTACACCTGGAGCGCGGAGCATTTAAAGAAATTTTATCAATAGGTCGAGGTTTTGTAATAGATTAGATGAAGGTTCGCATCAGAAATGTTGATGGCGACCAATGTAAATTACGCTACTATGAGAAGTTGGAAAAATTTAGTAAAGTCAGAAAAGTCGCCAACTATGCTAGCTCCTACAGCTCGCCAACTAGGCGAGCTCCCATAGCTCGCCCACTGTTCGAAGGTCCGTAATCCACCCAGTGTTCGAAGCCTCGTAATGCGCAAGGACCAAGGTCCCAAACGTTATAATATAAAAGCTCGAAGGCAAAGGCCAAAGTGCCCAAGGTCGCAAAGGTACCCTTCCTAAAGGGTCACCAAGCACCAACTGCCTTAAGTTAGAAAAATTCGCGAAAAAGACAAAAAATGTCTAAGGCAAGGTTCACGAAACCCGATTGCCCAACGTGAATTAAACAAAGTACAACTCGCTACCCTAAGTGGTTTAAGACGAGCGATTCGCGGTCCTAAGTGGCGTAAGATGAAGAATACGTACTATACAAGTGGAGGTACGATTCGTAGTCCTAAGCGACGTAAAATTAACGATTCGCTTCTCAAAAGTAGAGTAAGACGAACAGTTGAGTACCCAAAAAATACATGAACGAGCTAATCAAAATTATAACGTAAGCAGTAAAACGTAAGTACACAGAGTTAGAACAAAAGCTTGATCTTCATTCAAAATATACTTGGGAAATTTTCAAGCAAAAAATGATGCTTGAAAAAATCCTAAGTATAAGTAGTGTTGCTGGCCACAAAGGTCGGCCAGCTGACCATCTATGAAATACAAAAAGCTCCTTCTGGGCGAGCTACACATGCCCGATGACCTATGACTACTTAAACAAAAAGCAAAAACTACAAAAATGGAGCTCCTTCAGGGCGAGCAACCACTACTTGCAAAAATCAGAAACTACAAAAGCTAATCTAGAAAAGCGATTAAAGAGCTCAAGTCTCTGGAGCAGCGGGGGTGGCAGGGACATCGGCAGGGACCTCGGTGGAGTCGGTGGCGACCTGGCCAGCTGGAGGGGAAAGCTCGGGCAATGTAGTGATGTTGCCCGTGAGCCCGCTGGTGTCAAACCCAGATGTATCCAGCATCGCGTCCCCGCATGCTTCCTAGAGTTGCGCAATAGTGGGGGGAGTTTGTTCCTCCTCGGCGGCGACCTCCCCCTTGGCGGTGACCTCTTCCTCGTTGGCAGCCCCCAACTCTGGGACCGGGACTGTATTGATGATCTTGAAGCGAGCTGGGACAAAGTCGAGGGGCACCCCGAGCTCTGGTAGGTCGCCAATGTCCAACTCCGTGTCGTCGGGGAAAGGGACCCTATCCAAGCAGTCTTTAGAATCTCCGACAACTGCCTTCAGCTCGTCGTCGTGGTGAGCTCATGCCCACCAAATGGCCCGGATCACCTCGGCGTAGCATTGGACAAAGCCCCGGTCCGAGGCCTCGGCCTTTGCAGCCACCAAATCGGCCGAGGAAGAGGCATCATTGCGGAGCTCGGCGACCTCATTGAACTTCGCCGAGAGCTCAGCCCTCAACCTCGCGCACTCCTCGTCGGTGCTCCGGGTCAAACCTCGCTGCAATTGCAGCTCCTCCTTGGTCACCCCATGCTCGCCGACCTCCCGGGCGAGCTTCTCAGAGAGCTCATCTTTCTTGGCCTTGAGCCGAGCATCGGCATTCTTCTGGAAGGAGGCGAGCTGCCTTTGGAGTTGGGAGGAGTTATCCAGGGCACTACGCTCGGACTCCAGAGCCGCGGCCGCTCTCCCCAAGGCGAGCTCTAGTACCTTCTTCAATTTATCGATCTTTTCCGCCATCACCAAGTAGCCCTCATTCCTCTTTTGGAGACCTTCCTCCAACTGGGCGACCTGCTCCATCGCCTTATGGTTCGCGAGCAGCAACCCGCTCGCGTAGTGCGCCGAGAGCAGGAGGTTCTCGGTCAGGTTTTGGCCATTGATGGTCGCCACCTGAGGAGTGGACCAGAACCTCGGCGTCTCACTCACCGTATTTCGAACCAAGCCCGGGGGAAGGCTACGCATCGAGGTCAAGGAGCGGGGTAGCTCAAATGCGTGAATGGCCTCGTGCCGGTTCGGATGAGCAATGGGGGCATAGCTGCGAAGTCAAAACAGTTAGAGTCAAAAATGATGAACGAAAGAAAAATGGTGAAAAGAAAAACTAAGAGGGCGAGCTACTCACTGAGCTCGCTCGGGGTCCCAGCCCAAGAGTGTATCGTCCGTAGCCTGTTTGCCGAAAGGAGATGGGGAAGGCGGCGACCTATGGATAGGTGCAACCGGCGGGGGGGCAGTTGAAAGGGTGGATCCACCCTGCGCCGACCTGGTGTCAGCTCGCTCGGCGTGCTCGGATCCCTCATCGTCGCGAAGGCCCGAGCGAGCTCTCTTGCGAGCTACTAGGTCGTCGTCCCCCACTCGGGACCCCTCTCCACGGTGGAGGCCCCTTTTGGACTGATGGGAAACTCGCCCGGGCGTAGACCCACCTCGCCCTCCTCCCTTGCCACCTCGCGCGGTCACTGCTGCCTTTGTTTTTGCGGGGGCTTTTACTTGTTCCTTTTGGGCCCCGGACCCACTCACCTCTCCTTTCATCTGGGCGACCTCAACTTTCTTGCTCGCGTCCAACGCGAGCAAAGAGGGTGGGGCAAGTTTATTTGGGTGAGGTGGACCCATGGCGAAATGGCGAGCTAGGATTGCGTAGGCCGGGGGGATTTCAACTGTAGGGAAGGCAACCTGACTCCCGTCTGCAAAAATAAAGACGAATGATTAGTACATCGGGCAAGCTACCCTCCCCCTACGGGCGAGGATCGAAGAGTTATAAACCTGGAAGCTCAGGACCGCGGACTGTAAGGTGGTGTGGTAGCGTGTGGAGCCCGGCGAGCGTCAGGCAGTGGTGTTGAGTAAGGTGGGCGGTCTCTCGATCCTTTTGGCTCCTCAGATGGCAGACAGCTCGCACCACGTCGAACTCAACTGATATCTCGGGCTTCCCGCGGCTCGAGGTGTGGTGCTTCAAACCTACAAAGGAAGGAAAATTAGATTAGTAAATCTAATTCAACCCACGCACACCAAGTAGGCGACCTACTGCTAGCCTCCCCATATTCATCGGGGGTGGGAATTCGCTCTCCTCGCCCGGAGTAGCTCTTGGAAGCTCGCCAGTCTCCACCCATGAAGACAAACTGTTGTTTCCAGTCGATGAACTTTATTTGGAAGGATCCCCAAGAACTTCTCCCCCGGGTGAGCTTTGAGGTAGTAATACCCCTTGCCTTACTTCACCTGCCGAGTCACGGCGAACAGCTCGTTGAGATCGGCAGTAGTCAGTCTGTTCTCGAACCCCTCTAGTCCGAAGATGGCCAACGCCGCCAACAAACTGCTCCAGGCATTGGGGGGTAAGCTGGGTGATGGCGATATTGTTGTCGTATAAGAATTGGCCTATGATCGGATGTAGGGCAGAGTAAGCCCGGCCTCGAGTGTGTGTACATTGATGGTCGTTAACCCTGCCAGAGGTGCATCAGCTCGCTCGTCCTTCTTCGGAGCGTACAAGGAGATATCGAGCGGGATCCGGTACCTCGCTCGAAATGCAGGAATCTGGAACTCGTTGATAACACTTTGGACATTGCTTGCTTTGTATTCGAACTTCTTCGTTGTATCATGATAAGCTCGCTCACGACAAGGGAAGCTCGCCGCGTGTTCGGCGACGTACTCTTCCCAGTCGAATGGATGGACGACCTTGGTGGGGACCTCGCGCTCAACCAACTGGGGCTCAGGGAAGCCAATTGAGCGAAACCATTCAATCATGACCTCTTCGAGGTCGCCTTGGTGCTCGCCTACCTCGGCAACCTCCTCGCCGGTGCTGGCGACCTCCCCGGGAACCTCGGTAATCTCTTCGTCATTAGCCAAAGCCTCGTTAGGTGGTGGAGCATGTTCTTGCCAAAGCTCACGGAGTTACGACTCGTCACTCTGACCGGACTTGGTGGCTCTCTCCCCCGGGTCGGATCAGACCTCACCGGAGAGCTCGTCGGAATGGGGGCGAGCTACCGAGTGAGCCTCGGACCCAGATTCGATGACGATGGGGGTCATCTGTGGAATGGGCCCGCTATCCATCATGGGCCTTTTCTCGGGATTTCGTTTCGAAATAGTTCCGCTTGATGATCGAGTTGACATGTCTTGGGAAAAGTTCAAAAGGTTTAAAAAATAGTCCAATGTCCTCGGTCGCCGGAGTTACAGAATAAAAATGATCGAAGGAATCCGGGAGTTACCGAAAGCGTTCGGAGTTGCCGAGAACTCAGGGAATGGAAAGAAGAAGAAGGAAAATCAGCAAAAGAAAGAACGAAAGTGGAAAGGAACCGGATTCTACCTTGAAAAGCCTTCAAAAATCCGTTGAACGCAAGAAAAATATGATCGCCGGAAAAAGCTCTGAGAATTCGGAATCGTGAAAGTGAGAAATGATTATGGTTTCTCCTGTTTATAGGTAAGGGGGCGAGCTCGGATATCCGGAGAGTGTAGGGACCAATCTGCAAGGAATTTGAAAGTTCACCATGATGGGCGCGGGAAACGACACCTAAAAAGGTATGCACGACTCCTTAATTCCCGTACCACGTCTGCCGAGCAACCGCCACGACCGAGCTCGCCCACTTGCTCGGCACCTACCCAAATGTAGCTCGCCAATGACCGAGCCCTCATCCACGGAGACAAATCAGCTCGCCCACACATTAGGTAAATCATGATGTGCGCAAGCTGGGGGGAAAATGTTCACTAGGCGAATTACCGAGAGAATCTCGAGATTATCCCAAGGCTGCGGAGGTCGCCGAGGTGAGCGAGAGCTAGGCCACTGGTTGAGCCAAGGCCAACACAAGAGAGCTCGGCGAGGGAGGTAAGAACCTCGCCCAAGCTCCCACTCAGCTGAGGTCGGCGGTCAGGGGTGCCAAAAGATGGGAAGACGATAACGAGCTCCCCCTCTCAAGAGGGAGTTCACCCCATCCGAGGAGACCATGACGAGCTCCCCCACTGCACCACCCCCAGAAAACGGCATAAGGCAGAAGAGTTCGCCTAGGTAGCTCGCCCGAGGCCGAGACGGAGCTCGCTTGATGCGAAGGTTCAGGGTCTCAAGTGTTTAAATAGGGCATGTAAATGTAGTAGGAGGGAGCTTTGTAAGGGGAGCAGGGTGAGGGATCAAGGCGAGGGTCAGGAACCTTCGCCAAACACCGGAAGCCAAATAGGCTCGTAAGATGCCACCTCACTCCTGCACACCTATAAATAAGACCTCTCTTGTAACTATTACAGGAATTGAATCATAATACACTTTTACTTTCTCTTTCTAAACTCCCTACTTTTTCTCTCTATATTATCCAAGAACACACAAATTCTTGGATTATTGTTTGGTAGAATTAATACGCTATTACGAGCCACATAACAAACAAGATTAGTAAATTCTATCAACACCCACTAAGAATTTTTAGGAACAAACAATTGGCGCCGTTTGTGGGAAACGACAAGTAAAACCCACCAATTCAAAAGCTGATAAGTCATCTTTCTCCTAGCCATGGTGAAATCAAAGATAGTCGCATCTCCACCGAAAGATGTGCCCCGTGCGCCACCTCATGCTCATGTTTTGGAGGTAGGAGTCGATTTGGAGGCACCTTAGGAGGACTTTAACACTCCTGAGGCAGTATCGACAAAGGAACACACCTAAAACGCCCCTAGGCGCCGTACCCAAGAGTAGACACCCATTCTATTGCCAGATTTCGAGTCGCCTGAACAAGTGGACGCCTTTATCCACCAATTCAAGAGAAAAAGTGAGAGATGATGTGTAGTGGCCCCTCCGTCTCTTTCCTCCAAGGAGGTATGAACTCCTCCAACGTCTAATTCATCAACAGGAGAAGCAACCTACTAGATATCAGTTCAGTGATGGCCAAGCTTGCTTTATCTTCCACCGCCTTGCAGGCCACCAAAAATCACTCTCGTGGTCAGAAGAACTTGGGGGGTCGGGGCGATTCCTCCATGCATGTCTTACTGACAAGGTCATCCAAATACCCTATTATGAGTACTTCCTCACCTGAATTGCATCCTGATAACTCAGTCAGGCGCGGCTTGAGTTATGCTCAGAGCGACCTACTCCGATAGGATCAACCTCGCATATTGGCCCATGAACGGTTGGGCCCCAGCTATACCCCCAAATATACGCTCGAAGATCCCATAGCTCCCATGATGGAGCATTCAGCCCCACCCAACGGTCCCAACTCTATGCTTCTGGTGCTACAAAAGAGACTTAACGAAGTTGAGGGAAAAGTGGATGCCAATTGAGGCTATCTGAAGTGCCTAAGTACTGACAATGAACCCTTGTCCATCGAACTCAAAGCCTCCCCCGTTCAGCCCAAGATTACTCATTATCAGGCACACCTTTATGAAGGAAAAAATCAATCCTGAAACTCACCTCTTGAAGTGCAGGAGACTCTCCTACCATTGCCCCAATCATTCGATCTTGCATCGGTGCTTGCTCCTTGAGTAGGGTGCTATTGATAGTAAATCTGAACAAGAAATTTTGCAGGAACGACGAGACTACAAAGATCCGACAACTACATTTCGTGGAAGTAGCACATGTGAAATAAAACTTCATACTTTGATACTAGGTAATCTATTAACAATTATGACAGTGTTAATCATCCTATTCATAGCAAATGTGATCTAAATGTTCTTAAACTAGTCATCATTAGTGATCATAACAGTTCCAGTAAATATGGTGCATAATGTAGTAGATTCTTATGTTCATGCTTAGCCATTTGTGAGTCTACTGACTAATACACCATCAAAATTATTGCTATTTTCATCTCTTTGAGTATGTAAGGGTTCAATTTAAAATTTCAGTGCTATGTAATACAACTGTTACCCTATTTAGCAGTTGAGAAGATAATAACTTTGACAACCGGACTAAATAACCAACATTGAGTATTGTTGGCAGAATGACTACATTCATTATAACAAACCTGCCAGGAAACATTTACATCAATTATATGACAAAGCACATTCAAGAATGCACACAAATGTCATTCAATTACAAAAACTGTATGATAATTATAACACAATAACATAAGTTGAAGCTCTTGATATCTTATAACGTGCACTACAAATCGCTGACATTAATCATAAAAAAAAAGAGGGCTAGGCAAATAGAGTCATTGGGGATAATCACAAACATTAATGCAAATCATTTCTATTTTTTTTGGGAGAATTCTCCATATGATTCCATACACACTTTCTTTGGGCGACCAGGCTATACTTTAAACACCGGGGGGAGGGGGGCGTAGTACCTTAGTATCAGACGACGTGGGAGGACCAGTAACACCATATTTTTCTGTCTCAGGTATAGGTTGTATATTTTGCATGTAGCATTTGTGATATGTTATTGCAAGATAGAATTTGTCCACATAGTCGATGACACTAATGCCATGCTTCAATATCACAACTCTAGGATGGGTACAAGAGAACCCGGTGATCTGCCATCTAGAGCAGGAACATGTTCTTTTTATCAAGTCTATGATAACCGACGGGGATGGTTCGACTTCAAATTTACAATCGGATATTTGATAGACCTTTAGAGCATGGGATTTTTCAGATTGCTCAATCCATAAATTTTCTTTTGTGGGTTATAGGATCAAATTCCATGTACTCCTATTGTCACTGCGTTCAAAGCATCATTGGCTGACCTTTAATACAATAATATGATGTGGGTCAGAATATAATACGATAAGATAAGGATATTTGAAAGCATATTATACACTTCTAAGAATGTAGATGGAAATTACTTGAGCGTATATAGTCAAGCATATGAGTGATCAGCATGCTCATGCTATCTTTGATCCACATAGTGAATAATTCAGACGCGTCTGATGTCATTTCACCGTACCTTGGAATATCGGATGAGTGAGCAATGACCCATTTCTCATATAGGAGACCTGCAAGCCATTCATCAGCCACACGCCCTCCAACTTTCCTAAAAAGCTCAATTTTTTTATCAAACATTGAAATACGTGGCAAATAGGCATACTCCCTGAAAAGATCAGCCATCTTGTGCCTCTTAAAATTTTCTCAAACGTCCTGTAAACGCCCCCTTAGATTTGCTGGAAATGAAATAGACAAAAAAAAGTGAATAGGTTTTCAAAAAACAATCTGCAAAGCAACCATTAGCCTGAGGTTTTGGTCAGAAATGTAAATCAACTCCTTCTCATGGGTGACTACATCACGTAACCTCGTAAGAAACCAGAACCAATTGTTTGTGTTCTCCACAGATACAACTGCGAATGCAACCTGATACAAACCTGTAGAAAAAATTGAGTCAAATAGTCTTGACTCACAGTGTATAGATTACAAAAAATATCGTTGTACTAAGGACATCGCGAGTTATAACTAACTGTTGTCACCGTCCTTTGTAGTAACAGATAGCAACACACCCATAGCACGACCCTGCATGAAGGTGTCGTCCAAGAATATCATGGGCCGACAACTTTTGAACCCATCCAAGTAAGCTTTAAAGGTGATGAATATACGTTAAAAAACATTAGATTGATTCTGTGTTAGCAACTGTACAATGCTTCCTACAAGCAAACATAATACACAAAATAAGATATAAGTTAATATACGTTGAGTTTGACATCGGCTAACAGTGCAAACATAACACTACTTGTGATTAGTTTGATAAATATAAACTTGTCCACATTGCTATAAGCAGAGCCAATTTCTCCAAACGCAATCGTGTATGCTGCATTGTTTAAAAAATGCACTAAATCTACATATATATATATATATATATATGTACATAGAAATCTATATTGAATACTTTATGAACAAAAGTAAACATATTGGTGTGGTTTGCATAAGTCACTCTTACAAACCTAGACGTAGGTCCAACAATTTGAAGTAAAATATCAACCAATTAGCAAGAACAACCAGCATGATGGGTCAACTATAAAGTACCAGTAACTCAATGTGATTAAATTCCCATACCTGGATTTGTACGAATTATAGCGTCTGAGTACCAAAGTAACTGATCACACGACTCCTGGTAGCTTCCAAACAATTTGTTCATCACCTCCTCAGACGTGTGCCACCCCTTGCAGTAAGGTACTTATATACCATAATTAAACTTGACAATATCAACAATCTCTGCACCACCTATTGACGGTTTAGCCTTTATAACATAGTCAACAAGTTGTCCAATACTTTTAGGACCAAAACGTTTTTTATTATGGAAAATTGAGCACCCTAGACATTTGTGTTCAAAGTGACCTTTGTAAATTTCAAAGAATAAGGAAACATTTTTGCATTTTGCCTTAATGAACCATCCACAATCACTAGACAACCTTTCATTGCACACAACATGTATATATTCGGGGCTATTTTTTTTTTTAAACTTATACCTAAACCCCATAACTATTGCATACTTGATCAAGCTTGCCCTAAACATGGCTGCACCACCCTAAAAAACAGTCCCAATCCCACCATCCATTATATATTTCCAAAAGTCTGATAGTATGTTTTTCATATCTACTACAGGAGATATATCAAAAGTGGACAAACTACCTTATCCACTAAACTCTTGGGGCTTACAAAGATCATTTCGATTCTTAAGAGTTCTAAAAGGAATTTTTGACTGTTTAAGTTTAGCATTGGACCCTGAAGTAACTGATGGGGGTGGTGATTTGAAGGTGGAGAAGATTGAATGCTATCTACTGCTAAACCAACAGAGCAATTAGTATTAATGTTATGTAATAGCTGGAAGGAATCAACATTGTGGTTGCAATCACATAAGAGCTGATCCTGCCTATGCATATCACCAATAGGAACGCAATACATCTAAGAATTGATTGATCTCTTGACTTCAACAAAAACAAGATGTTGCAATGATAATTTGCATACTTGCAACATATTAAAAAAATTAGTGTCACATGCCAAGACACAGTTTTTTTACACTACCAACGGAGTATCTATATGAAATTGACTGATTATACTAACAACTCCACATACTAAAAACTTTGGATAAGAATCAGAATAAATTGAACCACCATCGACTTTAATGACTCTAGTCCACCCCTCAAATGTGATGAAAACCTCCAAATCCATCTTCACTGCAACGACAATCGAATTAGACTAAAAATAAATATAGAAATTGTTTGAAGGGGAAATGATTCAGAGGATATTTAGCAAAACTCATACCTCAACATCATTACTTTAAAATTTTGAATTTGGGCAATTAATGTATCGTACTTGTCAGAGCTAGAAGAAATTGTCCTAGGTTTATCTACGGGTTCTTGAGCTTTGCCCATTATACCGAATGTAGGGTCATAAATTGCTATAAAATTAGCTATAATATATGTTATAAAGCACTTAATATTTTATTGTTAATAAAAACTAATATAATTGTGCTTAGTCATAATCTGGCTGTGTTTGTAATTGTTAAATCAAAGTGGTCTAGCTAGATTGCATTTATGGTGTAAAAAGTGTCCCTACTTATAATTTTTCCTTTTAACTAATACATAAATGTCTCTTAATTGAATTTTGGTTGGTCCATCCTATATTTATTAATTTCAAATCCAACCCAATTTACCACTAATTGAAAGTGATTTTTTTTTACTGAACAATCATCACTTGTATCTTTTATATGCATGTATCACTTAATGCATCATGAAATCTAAATAAAATTTTAACAAACTCAATTATTTTAATTAAAAATATAAATAAAACAAATTAATACTATTTCCTCCCTTTTTAATAGATTTCACGTTGGGTCTAAACAACAAAGTGAGATTATTAATTTTTATCAATATTGTCCTTGTAATAGACAATACTCAATCTTTTTATATTTTCAATCTTGTCTTAATTTTTTCTAATATTTTAATTAACTCCAATCTCTTTATTAATTTTTTTCCAGGAGTAAAACTAGAATATTTTATAAAAATACCAAAATTATGTTTATTTCAGTATTTTTGGAACCGGACCGGACAGGCCGGTTCGATCGATTCAACCAGTTTCGACCGGAATGAACCGGTCAGAATCGAGAAGAACTGTTCAAACAGGAATAATCTGTCAAAATTGTTCGAACCGGTTCCCCTCCTCTCTTTTTCTCTTTTCTTTCTTCATCTTCAATTATTTGCACACCGGCGACAGTCGCCGATGCTCACCAGACCACGAAGGTATGTCAATATGTGTTTATGAACACATTAATTAAGAAACAGAATAAAATTTAAGTAAATAATAAGTAAAAATAGAAAAATATTATGAGATTGCGAGAGAGAATGAGGTTCTGGCGGTCAACTTGAGATGGAGAGCGAGAAGAACTTTAAGAATAGCACTGCGACGCTGAATCATTCTTTGCCCTAATATAAAAAGAAGAATTAATGGGCTCTAGAATGTAAATAAATATAAATGGGCTTGGAATTATGTATTTCACTTTACCAACCAAATTGTTGATAGAATTTACTCATCGTTGTTTGTTTATGTGGCTTTATATCGGATTAATTCTACCAAACAATAATCTAAGAATATTGTGTTCTTGGTGTTCTTGAGGATGATGTAGAGAGAGAGTGAAGAGCTTAGAGAGAGAAAGTAAAGTGTAGGAAATGTATTAATTGTGTGAATAGTACAAGAGAGGTCTTATTTATAGGTGTGTGAGTGTGAGACGGCACCTTACGAGCCTATATGGCTTCTGGTGTTGACGAGGGTTCCTTACCCTCGCCTTGGTCCCTCACACTGCTTCCCTTTGTTATGCCTCGTCCTACTACTATGCCTTAGACTAGATGGGCCTCATTAAAAACCTCGCCGTAAACTACCCTTGTAGATAAACCGGACGGAGGGAAAAAGAGCGCAACCATCGGGATCTAATGGACTACGGGGTGAGCTCCTAGGCGAGCTCGGAGGTGGGCTCTTGGGCGAGCTCGAAGGCGAGCTCCAACTCCTTGTGAGGTATCTGGGTACCACGCGATGACGGACCTCGGCAAGGTCTTTGTGGGAGTAGAGGCAAGCTCCTTGGGCGAGCTGCGTGGGCGAGTTGCCCCCATGTGAGCGAGCTCCAGGCATCCATGGATCCGGGTGAGCCTTGGCGACCTGTCGAGCCTTGGTGATTATTTCGATGCCGATCGTGTTAGTTCGCCTTGTCAACATTTGCCCCCAGCTCGCGTGCATCATGACTTCGTCTAATGTGAGTGCCGAGCTGGCGGGCGAGCTGGAGAACTTGAGGCTTGGAGAACTACCCTCGGGTGAGTGCCGAGCTGGCGGGCGAGCTCCGCCATAGAGGTCGCCTCGGCCGACATAGTGCGGGATCCCAGGTGTCGCGCACGCCTTTTGAGGCCTCAGTTCCCGCCCACAATATTGATTTCACTTTCAAATTTTTGCAAATCGGTCCCTGGTATTTTGAGAAACTCAAGCTCGCGCCCCGTTTCTATAAATAGGAGGAACCTCCCTCATTCCTCACTTTTGCATCCTCAGTTTCTGAGTAATTTTCCGGTGAACGGTTCCTTTGCTTCCGGCGATTCTTCGGGCGTTCCTCAAGGTAGATTACTCATTTTTCTTCCTTTTCTTCTTTCCTTTATCCGATTCCTTCGAGTTCTCCAGAGGTTTTGGACATTTCTGGACTTTTGGACCTAAGAACCGAACACTCCCGACGACCGATTCACCATATCTGAGAACTCTTCGAGCCATACCGCTTTGAACCATAACTTGGGGAAGGCACCTATGACTGACGACCGCCCCATTCCCCAAATAACCCCTGTGATAATCTCATCGGGCTCCGGGGCGAGCTCTGTAGCTCGCCCAAGCAGCCGCGATCTCACGGGCGAGGTTCGCTCCGACTCTAATGAGCGAGCCACCAACTTTGGCGAGCAATCCCCGCTCCGCGAGCTTTGGGATTACTCCGAGCGAGCTTCTGGGGGAGCCGTTGCCCCTGATGAGGAAGAGGTCGCCGAGGCCGAGGCTCACGAAGAGGTCGCCGATGACCGTGCCAGCGAGCTGGCTCGCGAGGTTGAGGAGGAGGACATTGGCGACCTGGGGACAGAGGTTACTTATGAGTACCTCCGGTTCATCAGTTTTCCATTCCCTAGACTCCCTGAGCATCAACTCCCTGCCGACGTCGTCCATGACTTCGGATGGAGGGATGTTAGGATATCTGTGTTAGATGTTTTGATGATATAATAAACCAATCAGCTTGTAATAGGTCCAGCTGAACATGTTAGTCAGCTGATGAGTAGTTAGGATTAGATAGGTTCGAGTGAGGGGGAATCTACCTTGCTGCCTAGAAGATCCGAAGCTATCATAGAAGAGAAGACCAGCCGAGACCTTGAGGACTTAGCCGGTTTTAGAGGACAGAAGATTTAAGCAGCTGACACTGGAGTATCGAGAGCAGATCATCAGAGAAGTTAACATCAGCTGATAGCAGAAGAGCGGATCAGCTGATATCAGAAGATTAGCTGATCAGCTGAGAGCACGTCGCAGACAAGACAAGGACCATGGATAAAAGACGTATTCAGACGAAGTCAAGAAGACCACCTGAGGTGCACACCAGCAGACTTGCACATCAGCTGAGGTCCAAGTATCAGCAGACTGGTACACCAGCTGAGAAGACAGATCAGCTGAGGTCTTGTGCTCGGCCCAGATTCTTCAGGATCAGTTTTAAGGGTTGACTTGCGACATAAAAAGAAGATTCCCAGAATAGAAGATCAATCAATCAAGGGGACAAACTTGATTGATTGTATATCGTGAAGATTGACGGGAATCAAGAAGGAGATTCAATCAATCACAATGATTGATTGAATACGAGATTATAGGATCTTAGATTTCTAGTCCATCCCAACGGCTAGTTATTTGACCCTATAAATTAGAGTAATAGTGATAATTTCAGTATCGGATTTTACACGCTTATTAAGTTAGCCGAAACTCTGTCAGATATTTTCACTTGCACTCAAAAACACCATTTATACTTATTCTTTGTAAAAACTTTGTAGAAGCTGTGAAAAGTCAATTGCAATTGTAGCATTGACAATTTGTAAGAGAGTAGTACTCTCGAACTGTGTAAGTGAGTGAGTAAGTGAGTTAGTGGAGAGCCCCTCAAGTCCAAGTTGGATTGAGGAGAGTGGATGTAGGACAGTTGGTCCGAACCACTATAAATTCCCTGTGTCTCGTCTTATTTATTTCTGCTCTTAAATTGTGCACATCACCTAAAACTGATTTTCATTAAAAATGTTTTCGCACTACTTTCAAATTCAGACTACCTCAAGTAGTCTGCTGGTTTGCTGAATAATCCAAATAATTTGAAAAAGGTTTTTGAATCCTTACAAGTCTATTCAACCCCCCCTTCTAGACTTGTTCAAAGGTATTCTTCCCTAAAACATGTCTTTGGGACAAACAAGGGAGTATGTGGCAACCCATGAGGCGAGTTTCCCTCTGCCCCGGCGAACTTTTCGCAAGGCCGCTGGCAAGTTCGACCTTAAGGCGACCGGGGTGGAGAGTATTATCAGCGAGTACGCCTTGCCGGAGATTCGAAAGAAGTTCTGCATCCATCTAGACAGTTTCATGTATGCTCCCAGGGATAAAGAGCGTGCCGACCTCCCTCCTGCCGGACTCACAGCCATCAACTACCACACCTTGAAGGCCGGGCTCACCCTGCCCCTGCACCCCATCATCGGGCAATTCCTGGCGGACACGAACCTCGCCATAACGCAGCTAACTCACAATGCATGGAGCAGCCTGCTGGCGGCGTTGGCCGTCTTTGGCCTTGAGGGTTATGAGAATTGGCTGAGCACGGCGGAGATCAGCGAGCTATTCAACGTGATCCGGCAAGTGAGAGAAGGGAAAGGATACTATTCCCTCCAAGCTCGCCCGGGGGACAAGTTCTTGGGTGACCTCCCCAACAAGGTCCGGGACTGGAAAGAACAGTTCTTCTTCATTGGAGGGGACTGGCGAGCTTCCAATGGCCGTGGAGGGCGCATCCTTACTCCCGAGAAATATGGGGAGGCGAGCTGTAGGTGGCGTACTTCAGTGTGTGTGCGTTGGATTAGATTTACTAATCTAATCTACCTTTTTTGCAGGTCTGAAGCGCCATAAGTCGAGCCGCGGGAAGCCCGAGATCTCAGTCGGCTTTGAGTTCGTGCGGACTGTTGGTTACTTGCGAGAGAAGAAAGATCGCAAGATCAAGCACCTGTGCCAACATCATTGCCGTAGGCTCGCCGGTCTCATTACCTCGCCTCATCACCTCGCTGCTCAAGGTTCTAAACCTTAAAATTTTCAAGTTTGAATAGCTCGCCATCTAACAAGTAGAGCTCGCCGGATCACTGACGCCTTATCTCTATTTTGCAGGTGCAGGTCCTGCTGCTGAGCTCCCTCCTATCGACGTCCCTGAGGCTTATCACTTTCTAGCCCGCCAACTAAAAGTGGGCAAACCTCACCCGGGCAAGGAGGGTATTCCATCCGGGGTGGTGCTGGATGCGACCAAGAAGCTGAAGGTTGCCAAGGCCGCAGACAAGGCAGGGGGGTCAGGCTCGCAGAAGACCTCGGCACCTCCCCCTACTAAAGAGAAGGTCGCCAATACCAAAAAGGGGGTGGGACGAGGTTCCTGTCCCGAGCGGGGTTCTCAGCCTCCGCCTCATCAGACCAAGCGGACTCTCCATCTGGGGGATGGCTCCCGGGTGAGCGAGGATGAGGCTCGCTCCAATAAGCGGGCTCGGGCTGAGGGTGGCTCAGTTGAGCACAGTGACCGAGGGGACTCCGGGTCGACTCACAGAGGGTCAGGGCGAGCTCTTGTGCCCCATTCTACTCATGCGCCTCCAACTCCTCAGAGCGCACCCCCGCAGTCTCCCTACGGGGTCCCTATCCTGGATGACACCCTCCTCGGGCTCAACCCCGATAGGTTCGGGTAAGAGGGCGAGCTTCTTTTTGAAGTTGGAAGCTTTCATTATAGCTTTCTATGATTTTTGCTAACTTTTTGGATATTTGTAGGTACGTTCCTGCCGAGCTCCCGCAACGGCCTGAGTCTCTCCACACCGCCGAGAGGTGTAAAGCTTTTACCTCGCCGAGGGACCTTCCGGAGAGGGCAGCTCGCCGGATCTTCACTGAGGTCCCCAAATACCTTTCCGCCTCTGAGCTCGCCATGATTGAGAGGCAGAAGCCCACCGACAAGGCGAGGCTGGCAATGCACTATGCTTGCACGGCTATGGCGGCGGCCCAGCTCGTCACTGATGAAGTTACCTCTGTAGATAAAGCTCGCCATGATGCGAAGAAATTGCTCAACAAGGTGGGTGACGAGCGAAAGAAGGCCATCGACGAGCTCGCTAGGATGGAGGCTAAGGCGAAGGCTTCGCTGGAGGCGGAGCAGCTCGCTGTCAAAAAGATGGAGAAGTTCCAGGCTAACTTCCGCCGACAGCAGGCTGAGCTCGAGCAAGCTCGTCAACAGCTCGCCCGGACCCAGGATGAAGTGAAGATCCTTCGGGAGCAAAACCGGGGGAATATGAAGGAGTGCACGAAACTGCGTGAGGAGGTCTCCGCCAAGGCCTTGGAGGTCACCGAGCTCAGGGGCCGCTCAGATGCCACTATCACTCCTGAGGCGTTGGAGCTCGCCAAGGTGGTCGCCACTGACAAGGGTTATGTCATCTGCTTCGCTGAAGTTATCCGCTCCTTCCAATGGGCGTGGATAAATAATGATAGTGAGTGGGAGGCCTTGGTGATTGAGTTCCACGATTGCCTGGCCAAGGCTAAGATTCCCCCCGGAACGGAGCTAAACATAGAGGACCTCACCGGGTATGGAATCAACCTCGATGCTGCTCGCCAAAAATACAACATCATCCAGACGCACGCGGTCTTGACCGTCGAGGAGGCCGCCGAGGGTGTTGAGGGAGAGCTTCGAACCCCGCCCACAATGGAGCAAATGCAGGAGGCTCTCGGGGATACAATGATCAACATCATCGAGCTCGACACTATTGGGCTTACTGGAAACATCACCTCGGATGCCGAGCTCGCTCTCCCAGCCGCCCAGGTCGCCAACCCCTCCGGCGAGGTTCCCTCTGAAGCCCCTTCCGCTGCTCCGGACACTTGAGCTTTTTCTTGCTTTCTTATATTAGTTTTCATTTTCTAAGTTGTTATAGGTCGCCAGGCTCCATAGCTCGCCTAGAAGGAGCTCCATTTTGTAGGCTTTTGATTTTGTTAAGTAGCTAGAGCTTGCAAGGCTTTGTATAGCTCGACCAGAAGGAGCATACTTTGTAGTTCAAAGATGACCAGCTGGTCGGCCTTTGTGGCCAGCACCACTTCGAACACTTAGGAATTTTCAAGTATTTTTGTCTTGAAAATTTCCTAAGTGTCTTTTGAATAGAAACCGAGCATTTTTTGTCCAACTCTTCGCACTTCGTTTTTACGCTTTTACGTTATAATTTTCAAAATAGCTCGTTTTTCTTTATTTTATGGGTACTTAACTGTTCGTCTTATTCTACTTTGAGAAGCGAATCGTTCATTTTACGTCACTTACGACTACGAATTGTACCTCTGTATTCTTCGTCTTACACCACTTAGGGCCGCGAATCGCTCATCTTAGACCACTTAGGGCAGCGAGCTGCACTTTGATTGATTCACGTTAGGCCGTTGGGTTTCATGAACCTTGCCTTAGACGTTTTTCATCTTTTTCGCGAATTTTTCTAACTTGTGGCAGTAGGTGCCTAGCAACCCTTTAAGAAGGGTACCTTCGCGACCTTGGGCACTTTGGCCTTTGCCTTCGAGCTATTTAATTACAACGTTTGGGACCTTGGTCCTTGCGCATCACGGATTTTTGACTGCTCGGGCGAGCTGGGGTTGGTGAGCTCTTCTGGGCAGTGGGCGACCTGAGGTAGCTCGCGTAGGGGGCGAGCTACGCAGGTCCGGACACTTGGCAAATTTTTCTGATTTCACAAATTCTCTAACTTTTTATAGCGACGTAATTTACACTGGTTGCCATCAACATTTCTGATGTGAACCTTCGACTAGTCTATTACAGAATTTTAGTCTATTGGTAGAACTTTTTCAGGTGGGCCGCACTCCAGGTGTATGACGAGGTGATGCCTTCTGCGTCTTCGAGGTCATAAGTGTCGTTCGACCAGGCTACGGTAACCCGGAATGGTCCTTCCCAGTTTGAACCGAATACACCTGGTGGGGCCATCAGCTTCTTTTTCAACACCAGGTCTCCGACCTTGAATTTTTGGTCTCGGACCTGAGAGTTGTAATACTTTTCTGCTCTACGCCTGTAGGTGGCGTTCTTCATTTCTGACGAAGCTCTGGTCTCTTCGATCAGATCCTTCTCTACTGCCAGGGCTTCGTCATTATTTTCTTCATCATATCCTACCACCTTCCAAGTCTTGTTTTGGACTTCGACGGGTACCACCACCTCAGTTCCAAAGGCTAGGGCAAACGGGGTCTCTCTAGTGCTGGCCCGGTAGGAAGTTCTGTAAGACCATAGGACCTCCGGGAGTTTGTCTGCCCAACTCCCTTTCTTTTCCTCGAGGCGGAGCTTCAATATGTGTTTCAAGATTTTGTTCACCGCCTCGACCTGGCCGTTTGACTGGGGATGGTATGGAGTTGAGTAGTGCTTCTTGATGTTCCATGAACTGCAGAAGTCCCTCAACTTTTGTCCGTCGAACTGTCTTCCATTATCCGTGATGATCGACTGCGGAAGTCCGAATCTACAGATCAGGTTTTTCCATATGAAGCCGATCATACTTTTTTGGGTTATTGTTGTGAGAGCTTATGCCTCAGCCCACTTAGTGTAGTAGTCTACTGCTACAACAGCAAACTTTACACTGCCTCTACCAGGTGGAAATGGGCCTTATCAAGTCGATACCCCATTTTGCGAAAGGCCATGGGCTGAAAACTGACTTCAGTTGGTTGGCTGGGGAGTGGATGTTAGGTGCGAAAAGTTGACACTTTCGACACCTTCGTGCGAAGCTGTTGACATCTTTGCGAAGAGTGGGCCAATAGTAGCCCTGCCTGATCGTCTTGTATGCCAATGCTTGCCCCTCAGCGTGACTCCCACAAATCCCTTCGTGAATTTCTTCTAACACTTCGGACCCCTGCTTCTTAGTTAGGCACTTGAGTAGGGGTAGAGAGAATCCACGTTTGTAGAGTTGGCCGTCCAGCAGTGTACATCTGGCAGCTTGCTTTATTAGCCGGCTAGCTTCCCAGGTGTCCACGGGGGTTGTTCCGTCTGTCAAATATTTTTGGATTGGAGTGCATCAGTCTTCACCATCTTCACTGTCCTCCTGCCCCCCACTCGAGGTTTGGTTTACTTTGTAATCTAACGTCGAGTGGTTTTTCAGTGTGGTGATCACAACCTCCGTGAACTCGGCTTCGCCATTGCTGGTAGCTAGCCGGGCTAAGGCGTCTGCTTGTGTGTTTTCTAGCCACGGTATCTGGTTGATGTAGACATGTGTGAACATCGAGATCAGGTGCGCGGCTATCTTTTGGTAGGTCATCATCTGCTGGTCCTTTGCCTCATACTCCCCCCGACTTGGGATATTATTAGTTGGGAATCTCCGAAAACTTGAAGATTGGTTGCCCCCACAGCTAATGATAGCCTAAGTCCAGCTATCAATGCTTCATACTCCGCTTCGTTATTGGTTGCTCGGAAGTCGAACCGGATTGCGGAAGTGAAGACTTGTCTGTCCGGACTGATCAAGACCACACCGACGCCTACTGCTACACTGGTCGACGACCCGTCCACGTAGAGGTGCCACGGAGCTATGCGCCCCCTCATCGGATCTTGTGGGAAAGTTAGCTCGACGATAAAGTCGGCAAGCGCTTGTCCCTTGATTGTTGTTCGGGGTGCGTAGGTTTTACCGTATTGGCTGATCTCTAGTGACCATTTCAGCAGGCGTCCGGCGGTGTCTGGGCATTTTAGTATTTGCCTTAGTGGAAATGTTGTCAATACCTCCACTGGATGGTCAAAGAAGTAAGGCATCAATTTTCTAACACTCATCACCAGTACATAAGCCAGCTTCTCTGTTGGGGTGTACCGCAACTCAGCTTCGTGTAAGACTTGGCTTACATAGTACACTGGTAGGTGTGTCTTCACCTCTTCTCGGACCAGGATGGAGATGATGGCCACCTCCGACGCGGCTAGGTATAGATACAGCTTCTCTCCAGGTATCGGCTTTGACAGGACCTGCGTATCTGCTAGGTATGTTTTGATGTCTTCGAAGGCTCGTTGGCATTCACCCGTCCACACGAAGTGTTTGTTGAGGTGGAGCTTGCAGGCTTTGGCCGCCTCCTTGTACCTTCGCGTGTTTACTTTGATTGCTTCGAAGAATGGGCGATTTCGGTCGCCAGACCTGGAGATGAACCTGTTCAGAGCTACCATGCACCCAGTCAACCTTTGAACTTTTTGCACGGAATCGGGCATGCCCATCTCGATTATGCATTGGACCTGCGTTGGGTTGACCTCAATTCCACGTTGGCTAACTAGATGCCCCATGAACTTTCCTGAATGTACGCCGAAGCTTGTTTTCTTGGGGTTCAATTTCATGTTGTAGTGGCGCAGTATATCGAAGATCTGTTTGAGGTGGTCGAGGTGGTCCTCCTTCCTCAAACTCGTGACAACTATGTCATCCACGTACACCTCCATAGATTCGCCAATGTGTGGGTCGAACATTTTATTTACCAACCTTTGGTAGGTAGCCCCGGTGTTGATGAGTCCAAACGGCATCCTTTCCCAGTAATACATGTTCTTGTTGGTGTAGAACGCCGTATGTACTTGGTCGTCTGGGTGCAAAGCTATCTGGTGATAGCCCGCAAAAGCAACCATGAATGTCATCATCTCATGGCCTGCGGTGCTATCGATTAACTGATCGATGTGAGGTAGTGGGAAGTTGTCCTTCGGGCAAGCTTTGTTTAGGTCCGTGAAGTCGATGCAGAGCCTCCACGTCCTGTTGTGTTTCTTCACCAGGACGGGGTTCGCGACCCACTGCGGACACAAAGCTTCTTTGATGAGTTTGTTGTCTAAAAACTTCTCCACCTCTACAGTTAGAGCTGCGTATTTGTCTGGTCCGTATTTCCTTCGTTTTTGACGTACGGGTCTCCTCTTCGGGTCAATATTAAGTCAGTGGCAAGCGTGCTCCAGCGGGATTTTCGTCATATCCTCATGGGACCAGGCAAACACGTCCAGGTTGGACATCAAGAACAACTTTATCCTCGACCGGTACGGTTCAGGTAACTCAGAACCGATGAAAAGTTTCAAGTCCCTTTCCGGGTCCACCGGGAGTGCCGTTAGTTCTTCCATGGGGGTGATATTTCTCTTTTGACTTTTCCACCTCGGATCGCCAGTGAACTCGTCCCACTCCTCTTGTGACATCTGCGCAAGTTCGTGACCTATGTGCGGTTCGAGGTCATTGGGTTGGCTTTCGGCTTGGGCGGGTTCATCAGCTGTGAGCACCTCCGGTGGTTTGTCAACTTGGGATGGTTTGGTGACCTGGGGAGTTGGGTCAACATCCATCAGCATTGGTTCTTGACCTCCAGCAGGTCCCCCATCTTGGCCTTCATTAACCACCTCCATGGGAGCAGGTTGCTGTTCCTGCGCAGGTCCCGACACTTGCGCAGGTCCCAACGCTTGGGTCTCCTCCAATCCCTCCATTGGTGTCAGTTGTATGCCTTGCGCAGGTCCTGTGCCTTGGTTGATTTCCGACAAGTCGCCTACCTCCATCATCTCAGTTTTGACCGAGATGACGTCTAGGATGTTTGGCTCATCTGCTGGAATCTGTACATTCTCTTCAAGGATGTGGACCTGCGTAACAGACTTTTTGACCCGGCCGTCTTTGATTTGGAGTAAACATTCTCGGGCCTTTTTCTGGTCACCCCTTACAGTTCGGGCACCTTTTGGAGTTGGGAATTTTAAACAGTAGTAGTAGGTCGAACACGCCACTTTGAATTCATTAATAAACGGGCGGCCAAGGAACCCGTTGTAGGAGGACTGCTGGTCGACAACTAGGAAATCTATGAGCCTAGTCAGCCTCCGCTCTGGGTCCTCGGCCGATACAAGTTGGACGGTTACAGCCTCTCCGAACCCCACTATCCTAATGCTACATAGGGGGACGGTTACAGCCTCTCCGAACCCCACTATCCTAGCATTGCTAGGTTCTAGATACGACTCAAAATCACCTAAGGTGTCTAAGGTGGATTTGAAGAGAATGTTGGCGAATGCGCCGGTGTCCACAAGTAGTTTGTGAACTCGATGTTCATGATGTTGGCGGTTATCACCAATGAGTCGTTGTGGGGCGTCAGTACCCCCTCCAGGTCGAAGAATGTCAGCTCATCAGTGAGCTGTGCGACGGTCCGGGAGCTGGAGCTGCCTTCTTGATCTGGTTTATGGCCCGGATCTCGGCCTTCCTCTTTTTCTTGGACATGGAGGATCCCCGGTCTTGGAGACCTCCGGCAGCTCCGATCTCTTCCTCGAGAACCAAGAGCTCTCAGGTGGGCTCCATGTTTTGCTGAGGTTGGGGAGGTGCCCTCCGTCTGTTCTGGGGACCAGGTTGGCCCGCTTCTCATCCTCATCATCGGAGGTAACCCTCCTCTCGAACCTTGGCCTCTTAGCTGGGGCCTTCTTTACGAACTCGGCCAGCTTCCCGTCCTCATAAAATTTCCAGAGTTGTTTGAGGAGGTCTCTGCACTCGCTGGTGAAGTGGCCGATGGCCTGGTGGTAGGCGCAGTATTTATTGGGGTTGAGCTTCGTGAGGTCCTGGCGGATCCACCTCGGCTCCTCCAGCAGGGCCTTGTCTTTGACAGCTGTGAAGACGTGGTTGACGGAGACTGTGAGGACCTGGTTGAGCTTTTCCTTGAGCTCGTCGCCGTCACCAAAGGCCTTTAAGTTCTTGGGGGCCTTGTATGTGCCCCCGGATTTCTTCCCGTAGGGCTTCTTCTCCTCCGGGGCACCAACTTCTTTCAGCAGTGCCTCCTGCATAGCCACGAATACCCCCGCCTTGTGGCGGAATTCATTGTAAGTGTTCGGACATGCGAGGTGCATCTCCTTCCAGAGGTCGGTGCCCTTCCTGAGCCCGGCCATCACTATGACGACCTTGGTGTCCTCGCTCACTGGCTCACCCTCCAGCAGTATTTTATCAAACTTTTCCAGGTACTGCTGGTCGGTATCGTTCTCACCTTGGTGAATGTTGGCGAGACGGTGTTTCTGGGTGAGGTAGGACCCGAACCCGGAGATGTGGGCAAAGAACTCCCGCGAGAGTTGGCCAAATGAGCAGATCGACCCCGGGGTAAGCGACGAGAACCAGCGATGGGCTCAATCCCCTAAGGTCCGTGGAAAATTCCGGCACTGGGTAGAGTCGGTGGCGCCCACTGAAATCATAAAGTCCGCGTACTTGGCCAGATGGAATTTCGGGTCGGATTCGCCCTCGTACGTGGACATCACCGAAAATTGTATCTTTTTCTGGACCGGTGCCCAGAGGATGGTGGGTGCCAATAGGGAGGTGGGGAGAGTCGTGGCGTCAGGTCCGCCAGACTTGGGCGCTACTTGCGCTTGTAGCATTTCGACGGCCTTTTTTAGCGAGGTCAGCTCGTCATCTCGGGTCACCTCCGGTGGAGGTTGCTCGAAGGTCGTGCGCCTCGTGGATGCACGTTCCCGAGGTGCCTCACTCTGGGGTGACCTCTCAGTGACGGGCTGGAATTGGTGTCCGCCATGGGGGCCCAACCTGTCGGTGGTGGGCCTTCTCAATTGTTCATGGGCGGACCTGCGCGGCTGCAGGTCTGAGTCTCCTCCGTGGGACGTGATCGGGGCGGCTGTTTGTTCGTTTTCTCCGCATCTGGGTCCCAGTCTGCCTTAGAGGACCTCCCTCCTTGTTGATTGGTGGGTGCCGGATGCCTCGGTGTAGGCCGAAGCTCGCCCGGTGTATGAGGCGGGCTCCTCCACCACCTTGGCTTTTCCGGCCCATTCTCGGTGTTGGCGGGCTTGGGCTGAGCTCACCTCCTGTTCGGTGGGGAGAGTGTTGTACTCCCCACAGGTCTGGGTGCCCTGAGTGGGCCTCGCCTGCTCCCGGGTCTCGGCTGGGGCTCGCCTAGGTACTAGGGCGAGCTCATCGTTCTGCCTCTGCTGCAACCTCTGTAAGGTTGTGATGGTGCACTGGAGCTCGTCGGGGTTCTTGGCCAGGTCCCTCAGGGCAGGGCTCAAGTCTTATTGGGTCACTACAACTCGCGGAGGTCGCGGAGCTGCAGTACTTTTCTGGGGAGGTGGGTGCGAGGTTTCCACCACCTGGCGAGAGGTTTCCGCCTCGGCCTGGTTTTGGTCACCCCCTCTGGACCTTCCGGCAGCTGTGGAGGTCTGTCCTTTGGCGGCTCGAGTGGTAGCCATTTTTGGTTTTTGGAGGGGGTACCTTGCGGAAGGTCGCAGAGACGGGGGGAGGTCGCCGGGGTGATGGTCGTCCAGCTTAGGTGGAGCTGTGCAAATTTTCGTCTAGCCTTGCGTGTGATGAATTATCCGAAATTCGATTTATTCGTGTACACGCGCGCGTTTGAAAACTTTTTCGGGCAGATTTTGGACAATCCAAAAATCTGGGTTTTCGTCCGGAAATCTGGGTTTTTCGTCCAAAGGAATGAATATGTATGTGTATCTTCAAGTGTTCTTGAGTCTTATCAAGAACACCTTCAAATCTTCAAAGAAACCCTCACTTTGTTCTTGAAAATTTTGAATTTTTCAGATTCGTGCCCTCATTCTAGCGCCAAATTGTTGATAGAATTTACTCATCGTTGTTTGTTTATGTGGCTTTATATCGGATTAATTCTACCAAACAATAATCTAAGAATATTGTGTTCTTGGTGTTCTTGAGGATGATGTAGAGAGAGAGAGTGAAGAGCTTAGAGAGAGAAAGTAAAGTGTAGGAAATGTATTAATTGTGTGAATAGTACAAGAGAGGTTTTATTTATAGGTGTGTGAGTGTGAGACGGCACCTTACGAGCCTATATGTCTTCCGGTGTTGACGAGGGTTCCTTACCCTCGCCTTGGTCCCTCACACTGCTTCCCTTTGTTATGCCTCGTCCTACTACTATGCCTTAGACTAGATGGGTCTCATTAAAAACCTCGTCGTAAACCACCCTTGTGGATAAACCGGACGGAGGGAAAAAGAGCGCAACCTTCGGGATCTAATGGACTAAGGGCGAGCTCCTAGGCAAGCTCGGAGGTGGGCTCTTGGGCGAGCTCGAAGGCGAGCTCCAACTCCTTGTGTGGTATCTGGGTACCACGCGATGACGGACCTCGGCGAGGTCTTTGTAGGAGTAGGGGCGAGCTCCTTGGGCGAGCTGCGTGGGCGAGTTGCCCCCATGTGGGCGAGCTCCAGGCCTCCATGGATCCGGGTGAGCCTTGGCGACCTGTCGAGCCTTGGTGATTATTCAATGCCGATCGTGTTAGTTCGCCTTGTCAACACCAATATCAACCCAATGATCAATATATGTGCTGGTTTTCTAAAATTTATTGTTTTAGAATTAGTAGTTTGCATACTTTTTTTTTTTTTAGAGTGTAGTTTATATACTTTATATGTCTATTGTTTGTGTTTTTTTAATATGAATAATTAAATAATTTATTATTTGTGTTTATTTTAATATAAACAATCTTATAAATGAATATTTTTTTTTTTAATTTTATATTGTAATATAGAAAATATTAAATAAAAATAAACACATATCGTTTTAACGGTTGAACCGCTGGTCGAATCGGTCTAACTGGTTGAACCGCTAACCGCTGCTCAATCCGGTTTGATCACCGATCCGATTATGAAAACTCCAATTTATTTATAAAAATAGAAAGTTCAAAGTAACATCTAGCTAAAAATAAATAGAATATTTAAGAATTTAAAATGTATTATTCACATGATTCAATACAAGATTTATATTTATATCTATGTTGCACGAGTGCGGGTGCAGGGTGCGGGTGCGATACAATACGGGTGCGGGAATACGTTATTTTTCAAAATTGTAGGATACTATTCGTCAAGGATACGTCTATTTTATATTAAATTTTAATATATATATATATATATAATAACTTGTAATTAATTAAAAATATAAAGAAAATTCATCAAACACATCACAAAACAACAATTAAAATTAAATACTATCAATTTACATAAATTATAATAAAAAATTTAGTTTAAACAATTTGTATTCTTTAGTTTAGTTTGATATTTTGCCTTTATTACTTATAAATTAAATATTAAGTTATACTTATATATTATATTTTTTACGGAATACTTATATGTTATATTATATTATATATTATATACTTATATTTTATATTGTAATAATAAATTTTAAAATTTTACAAAAAAAATCCTAATTTTTAAAAAAAATTGCTATAAAACTGGATACGCGTATCCGCCCAAAAAAAATTTAAAAATATTCGGATACGCCACGTGGCATATCGGGTGCGAATTCGACGCGAATCGCACCCGCTCCCGTATCCCCGCGTATCCGATACTGCATACCTGCAAATTTTAAAGAATCCGTGCAACATAGATTTATATATTTTTGTCAGGACTGAAATCAGGGACTGGGAGTGCAAAATTACAAAGATTTTTGCACGCCAAGTATGTGCCAAATTTAATACTCCCTCCGTCCACGAAATTTATGCTCACATTTTTGCACGTGGTTTAATGCAATATGTCGAAATGTATTATGGGATATTGTGAGGTCCGTTTTGAGTAAAGAAAATATTTATGGAAAATACATATGATATACTTTTCATAAATATTTTATTTATTCAAAACGGACCTCACAATATCCTGTAATACCCTCCGACAAGAAATGTTCGAAAGTCAACCTTTCTGATGCTTACAGAATGTTACCAATTAATCAATCTGCTGTTGTCGGAAACAATATTATCAAATCATGACAACTAATTCTATTTATTAATCACTATTTATCATTTTTCAATTTGGAATTAATATTTAAAACTGGAAATGGTACAATCCAGCGCCAGCCATTTGTTTTATTTTATTTTATTCTTTAATCCTTCTCATGTACGATTGAGCCCTTGCATTCATGAGTAGGCCCATCAATTTTTTATTACCAGAGTGTATTATATCCCAATATAATTTTTTTATTATTTTAAAGATATATATTTTTATTTATTAATAAATAATAAACCACATGCTATTTTTTTATGTATAGAAAAATGGATAATAATTATTTTAAAGAAATATATTTTCGTCCAATTTTAGATTGCACAAATAAAAGTAACACGAATTTTAATAAGAAAATTGTTTATTTTTTATTAGTATAAAAAGGTGTAAAATTGGGGGTAATATTGATCTTTTCAACTTTATAAAATTAAAGTTAGAGTATTGTGTGAAGTTGTACTGAGAAATGTAGTTTAGAGAGTAGTAGTTATTTTCTTGTGCGATACACGATTAGATATTAATAATATTTTGATATGAGATAAAATACGTTATAAATTTAAATTAAATTTATTTTGTTCTCCAATTCATTGTTATTTATTAATTTTTATTTTTTTTATTAATATATAATTTATGTGAAATAATATATATGTAAGTATCTCACAATTATTTAATTAATTATATATATTTGAATTTTTTAAACTAATAAATATTAAAATTTTAGAAATGTCATTAATATTGAAAATACTAATAAAAATTTTCTAAAATTCAAGTATTCAACTATATATTAAAATTAATAAATAAATATTTTTAAATCATAGAATTCATATTATAGATTTGATTTTATTTTATATATGGAATATAAATGTGAATTAAAAATTAAAAAAAATTAATTTTAATAATAGAAGAGATGCAACGATTGAATTGAATAAGAGTTTACACTTTCAATGTGTTTTCATTGCACAAATACATAATTTTTTTTATTTGACATGTAGTTGAGATATATTGAAAAAAAAAATTATGTATGTGTACCTAAATTTAAAGTAAATATTAAGGTATAAAACTTATGCAAATGATAGAGTAATATGTTACAAACAAATAGGTGGAGAACAATAGTAATATTTTATTATTTTATGTTTTGGCAGAAACTCGTGGAGGAAACCACTATTTTATTTATTTATATATATATGTATATATATAATTATTTTATTGTGAAGTAATGGAAAAATAAAAAATAATTTATGGGTTTCTTGAACAATTTAAAAAGAGACGGATAAGTATTTATTTATTAATGTATGCCATGTATTTTTAGTTTTTATGAAACTAAAAACTTATTGAGATAGAAAGATCGACTAAATTATTAGAGTCAAAGAATTCACGCTTAACCTGAAAAATAAAATTGCAATTTGATGGACTTTCATTTTCAAGCTCAACTACTTGAATATAAATTCAATGTGATAACAACAATTTAAATCGTGTATTTTTCATTTGAATGTGCTATTTTCAAACTTTCACTCTAAAATTGATTAATGCCCTTAGTACATTTTTAGAGTAAATTTTTTATGTAAATTTTTTATAAAGTTACGAGTGAGATAGAAACACAATATATAGACCCACTCAGTATCATAGATCCAATAAATTTATATTTTTAGTAATTATTTAAATTATGTGTCTATCTCAAATTATGAAAGATACACAATATATAGAACTTACTCATTGTCATGGGTCCTATAAAATTACATTTTTATTAATTATTTTAATTAGGTGTCTATTTCTCTAAGGTTCCATTTGGATGGATGGATTTGAAAATGAATGGATTTAAACAAAAATACATGTAAAAAAATATACATTTTAAATTAGGAATTATAAAGAGATGAGAGAGAAAGAAAAAAGTAAGAAAAATGAGAGATGAAAGGATGGAGAGGAGAGATTTCACAAATGACATGGGTTTGAAGAGGATTTAGAATTCCTCCATTTTAAACATAAAATAGAATCTAAATATTTGTAAATTTATGGAGAGAATGGTTATTTTGTGTGTGAAATCCATGAATTTCAAATCCACCCATCTAAATTGAGCCTAAAATTTATTAAGATTTACACAACTGAAATAATCGTTGGGCTAGTCTGACAAGCTTGAATCAAATATGATCATGTTAACTAAAATGTTAAAATTAATATAATTTTGTATTCTTAAAATGACCTTATATTTTCTAAAAATTTACATAGAAATGATTTTTTTTTTTGGGTTCGAATAAATATATGAGGATCATTAGACTTGTAAAGATGAACAAATACCTTTATTAATATGAGATTTATTATAAAAAGTTAGGAAAATAAAAAACAAATTTGTGCGGGTTTATTTCAAAAAAATAAATTGGGATCATAACAATTTGAACTCGTAGTTGGGCAAGTATGGTGGTTTCCGCTTTGACTCAGCCCGTCTCATTTTACATTATTGGAATGTTAATTAATATTTTATCTAATTTATATGATATTTATGTATATTTAAAATATTTTCATATTAATTAATACTAGTTTTTCTGTTTAAATATTATTTAAATAACGACTTTTTATAAATTATTAAATACTTCCTTGTAAACTACATTGGTAGTTGTCTTTTTGCTTTTGCCGTCGTCATCACATATCAAAATTTTCAGTCCTTCTCTATTACTTACTCTAAGAGACTGCAACATACAATTGTCCATGACTGAAGACTGGTCGCTTCAAAAGGAGTCCGAAATTCTTGAGTGATTGTCCCTGACTTTTGTTGATTGTCATTGCATAAGAGAGCATAAATGAATATCGTCTTCTTTGAAACTTGAACGGGAGTTTTGTGTCTGATGGAGTTAGAGCCATTCTCGGAATCAGCACCCTCTGTCCACCGTTGCTTCCAGTTAAGATTTATGCTTCAAGTACGTGGGACCCAAGCTTCGTGACAATCATTCTCATGCCGTTACACAGTCCAATTGAATGATCTATGTTCCTCAGCAACATTACTAGAGTTCCGACTTTTAAAGTTAACTTGTGATTCGGAACGCCTGAACATGAGATTCCATTTAAAAATTCGGGTGTATGCACATCAGCCAACAAATCCACATTAGAGTCAGATTTACATGCGCTATCAGAACTAAGATATTCAGTCGCTTCAGCAGTGTTCAATGAAATCATGTAATCGTTGAGCAAGGCTACCACATCGAGAGTCGGAGCCAGTATAGCTCGATCTTGAAGAAACTTTCTATCAATGTCTCTATTACTGAACGAAGGGAATGTGCTCACTACAATTATTGGTATGGGATTCATTTGAGCTGCTCAGTGAAATGTCTTCTGGAATTTCAATTTCTGCAATTCTGTCATTCTGTTCTCCGATGGTTCCATCTCCAATGGCTTAAATCCATTCTGAGAATTATTTTATTTTTTCAGCCTCCATCTCATTTGTTGATAGGCGAACTTCCCCGAGATAATTATGAGATTAATCAAACAGGGTTAGGAAGGTCGCCAACTTGCTGAGAAGAGGCGACGTCGGTGCTTGCTAAAGTCAACACTGGGGAAGGTCGCCCAGAAGAGAGAGAAGCTCGCCCAGATGCTTAGCAGACCGAGTCAAATGTCCAGCTAAGCACTTGAGAGAGAAGCTCGCAGGCGAGCTTCCCTTCATAAAAGGAAGCTCGCCCATACTCATAGCAACCCAGCAAGAGTCCACCTCTACACTGCTCTCGGAATGACACAAGGCTCCGAAGCTCGCCCAAAAGCTTGCCTCGGTCAGGGGCAAGGACGACGCGTGTATAGAGAGCAAGTAGACATGTAGTAGGACATGTTTTGTAAAGGAAATCATTGTAGTGAGTAAAGAAAAGTGTCAAGGACACTTGTCAACACCTAAAGCCAAATAGGCTCACAAGGTGCCACCTCACACATGCAAACCTATAAATAGGACCCCCTTGTATCTTTCTCTCTCAAAGTTTCATAATACACACAATTACTTTCTCACTCTAGCTCCCTACTTTCTCTCTCTATATTCAAGCATCAAGAATAAATTTTGCTTTGATTATTGTTTGATAGATCTAAGTTGTTTAACAGCCATTAATTATTCAATTAGTATAATCTATCAACAATTTGGCGCTAGAAGAAGGGTCGAACCTTCGGTTTAAGAAAATTCGAGAGCAAAAGTGAGAATCCTTTGAAGATTTGAAGGTGTTCTTGAGCTTCAACAAGAACACTTGAAGATACATACCAATTTCCAGTTTCTGGACGAATTGCCAGATTTTTAGGACTGAAAACATAACAAAAAGGCTTTTAAACGCATGCGTGTAGACGAATAAACTAAATTCTGGACAACTCGTGTGCATGCAAGGCAAGACAAAACCTTAACAAACTTACCCTGACTGGAAATTGACGACCTTGACGACCTTCTACTCAAACTGATAAAATGTCAAAGGAAAACACATCCGCGACTACCAGGAGATGGAAGGTGCGAACTAATCAGCCCCAGGCTGATGGGGAGACTTCGCGCCGAGCTCCCCAAAAGAACGACATTCCGCGAGCTCCTCAGCATGCTCTGGTAACGCGGGACGAACTAAACCCCGCCTTGAAGAACCTCGCCAATGACCCCGACGAGCTCCAACGCACAATTGCTACCCTCCAAAGGCTGCAGCAGAGGCAATAGGGCGACCTCACCAAAGGGTCTGGGCGAGCTCCTGCCAATGAACCCCGCCAACAAACAAGGCCAACCCAGGCTATCCAGTCTAGGGGGCATGCCGGCGACCTTCCAGCTGAGCAGGAGGCGAGTTTCGCACGAGCTCGCCAACATTGAGAACGGGCCGGGAAGGCCAGGATGGAGGAAAGGCTTAGCTCGCAAGATGGGCGAGCTACAGCCTATACGGACGCATCTGCCACCCATCACTCAAGGGAAATTCTCCGGGGAAGGTTGGGGCCCAGGCGGGAAGAATACGAACAAATGTCCGCCCCTACTTCATCCCGGAGGGAGGAGTCCGATCTACGACCGCGTAGGTCCGCACACGAACGTTTGAGGAGGTCGGCATCTGACAGACTTGGTCCAAACGGGAGACGCCAGTTCTAACCCAACGCAGAAGAGCCACCCCAGAGCGAGGGACTACGGGGGAGTGCGACCACGAAGCGCACGACCTTTGAACAGCCTCCACAGGAGGTGGCCCACAATGACGATTTGGCCTCGTTGAAAAAAGCCGTCGAGATGCTGCAAATGCAAGTAGCATCCAAATTTGGCGGACCTGACACCACTACCCTCCCCACATCACCGTTGGCACCTGCCATCCTAAAAGCATCGGTTCAGAAAAAGATTCAATTTCCGGTGATGTCTGCATATGAAGGCGAATCTGACCCGAAGGTCCACCTCGCCAAGTATGTAGACTACATGATTTCTGTAGGTGCCACGGACGCCACTCAGTGCCGAAACTTCCCACTGACCCTTGGGGACCGAGCACACCGTTGGTTCTCATCCCTTGCCCCAGGGTCGATTCACTCCTTCGGCCAACTGACGCGGGAGTTTTTTTAACACTTTTCCGATTTCGGGTCTTACTTGACCCAGAAGCACCGGCTCGCCAACATCCATCAAGGCGAGAACGAGACTGACCAGCAATACTTGGAAAGGTTCGACAAGATATTGCTGGAAGGTGAGCCGGTGAGCGAAGATACAAAAATTGTTGCGATGATGGCCGGACTCAAGAAAGGCACCGAGCTTTGGAAAGAGATGCATCTCGCATGCCCAAACACCTACACCGAGTTCAGACACAGGGAGGGGGTGTACGTGGCCATGCAAGAGGCCTTGATGAAGGAGGTCAGTGCCTCCGAGGAGAAGAAGCCACACGGGAAGAAGTCCGGGGGCACGTACAAAGCTCCCTGGAACTTAAAAGCCTTTGGTGACGGAGATGAGTTCAAAGAAAAGCTAAACCAAGTTCTCACCGTCTCCGTCGACCACATCTTTGCTGCGGTCAAGGACAAAGCTATGCTGAACAAACCTAGGAGGATTCGTCAAGACCCCAGAAAGCTTAATCCCAACAAGTTTTGTGCCTATCACCAGTCGATCTGCCACTTCACCAGCGAGTGCCGAGACCTCCTCAAGCAGCTGTGGAAATTCTACGAGGACGGGAAGCTGGTCGAGTTCGTTAAGAAGGCACCTGCAAAAAGAACCAGGATTGAAAGGAGGGAGGTGTCTGATGATGAAGAGGAGGACGAAGATCGACGTGAACCTCGACACAGACTTAGGGCACCTCCCCAACCTCAGTAAGACCAGGAACCGACTCGGGAACTCCTGGTTATCGAAGAAGTAATTGAAGCTGCCGGAGGTCTCCAAGACGGAAGATCCTCCATCTCCAAAAGATAAAGGAATGCCGAAGTTCGGGCCATAAACCAAGTTCAAGAAGGCAGCTCCAGCTCCAAGCCCGCCAGTCAACCTACAGCCGAGTTGACATTCTCTTCCGCGGACTTGGAGTGAATTTTGACTCCTCACAACGACTCATTGGTGATAAGCGCCAACATAATGAACGTCCGAGTTCACAGGCTACTTGTGAACACCGGCGCATTCACCAACATACTCTTCAAATCTACCTTAGATGCCTTAGGTGATTTTGAGTCGTACATAGAACCTAGCAATGCTAGGATAGTAGGGTTCGGAGAAACTGTAACCGTCCCCGTAGACCAGATTAGGTTGAGCGTCCAACTTATATCGGCCGAGGATCCAGAGAGGAGACTGACTAGGTTAGTAGATTTTCTCATTGTCGACCAGCAGTCTACCTACAACGGGTTCCTTGGCCGCCCTTTTATTAATGAATTCAAAGTGGCGTGTTCGACCTACTACTATTGTCTCAAATTTCCAACTCCTAAAGGTGTCGGAACAGTTAAAGGCGATCAGAAAAAAAGCCCGTGAATGTTTACTCCAAATCAAAGATGGGCAATTAAAGAAAGCTGTGACGCAGGTTCACGTTCTCGAGGAGGATATTCAGATTCCGGTGGATGAGCCAAACATCCTGGACATCATCTCAACGGAAAACAAGTTGATGGAGGTAGGCGACCTGCCGGAGTAAATGATCGAAATCGACCAATTTCCGGAACCTGCACAAAATACACAAACGGCACCCATGGAAGGAGTGGAGGAAGGCCAAATCGGCGGAGAACCTGAGGGATATCAAGAACCAGTGCCGATGGAAGTCGATCAAGTTCCCCAGGTAGCAGAACCATCCCAGGTTGAGGGACCATCCCACGCAACTTCACAGGAAGTTGGAAAAGTTGGTGAACCTGTCCAAGTTGGAGAAGGTGGTGATGATCTCGAACCATGTATAGGCCATGAACCTGAGCAGATGTCGCAAGAAGAATGGGATGAATTCATCAACGACCCAAGGTGGAAAAACAAGAAAAGGAAGACCACTCCCGTGGAGGAACTAACAGCGATCCCTGTGGACCCGGAGAGGGACTTGGAACTTTTTATAGGTTCTGAGTTGCCAGAACCATACCGGTCAAAGATGGAGCTGTTTCTCATGTCCAACCTAGACTTGTTTACCTGGTCCCATGAAGATATGACGGGGATCCCATTGGAGCACGCGTGTTACCGGCTCAACATAGATCCGACGAGGAAACCTGTGTGCCAAAAGCAAAAGAAGTACGGACCATACAAGTACGAAGCTCTAACCACGGAGGTTAAAAAGTTGTTGGACAACAAGTTGATCAAGGAAGTCTTATGTCCGCAATGGGTTGCAAACCCAGTTTTGGTGAAAAAGCCCAATGGAACGTGGAGGTTGTGCATCGACTTCACGGACCTAAACAATGTGTGCCCAAAAGACAACTTCCCGTTGCTGCACATTGATCAACTTGTAGATAGCATTGTAGGCCACGAGATGATGACGTTCATGGATGTCTTTGCAGGCTATCACCAGATAGCAATGCACCCAGATGACCAGGAACATACGGCGTTCTACACCAACAAGAACGTGTACTGCTGGGAGAGGATGCCGTTCGGAATCATCAACGCCGGAGCTACCTACCAAAGGTTGGTGAACAAGATGTTTGACCAACAAATTGGCCATACCATGGAGGTGTACGTAGACGACATAGTCGTCAAAAGTTTGCGAAAGGAGGATCACCTTGACCACATGAAGCAAGCTTTCGAAATATTGCGGCACTACAACATGAAGTTGAATCCAAAGAAGAGCAGCTTCGGCGTACATTCGGGAAAGTTCCTGGGGCATCTGGTGAGCCAAAGGGGGATAGAAGTCAATTCGACGCAGGTCAAGTGCATTATCGAGATGGGCGTGCCAGATTCAGTGCAAAAGGTTCAAAGACTGACCGGATGTTTGGCAGCTTTGAACTGGTTCATCTCCAGGTCCGGCGAACGGAGTCATCCATTTTTTGAAGCAATCAAGGTAAACACACTCAGATACAAAGAAGCGGTTAAATCCAATAAGCTCCATCTTAAAAACCACATTAAATGGACGAACGAGTGCCAACGAGCCTTTGAAGACATTAAAGCATACCTAGCAAATACCCAAATCCTGTCAAAACCGGTACCTGGGGAGAAGCTATACATGTACCTTGCTGCATCGGAGGTAGCCATTAGCTCCGTCCTGGTTCGAGAAGAGGACAAAACACACCTACCAGTGTACTACGTAAGCCAAGTATTACACGAAGCTGAGTTGCGATACACCCCAACGGAGAAGCTAGCCTATGCACTGGTGATGAGTGTTAGAAAATTGAGGCCCTATTTCTTCGACCATCAGGTAGAGGTGTTGACAACGTTCCCACTACGGCAAATACTACAACGACCAGACACTGCAGGACGTTTGTTGAAATGGTCACTAGAAGTTAGACAATACGGTATAACCTACGCACCCCGAACAGCGATCAAGGGACAAGCGCTCGCCGATTTCATCATCGAGCTAACTTTCCTGCAAGACCCAACGAGGGGACGTATAGCTCCGTGGCACCTCTATGTTGACGGATCATCAACTAGCACAGCAACAGGAGCTAGTGTAGTTTAGATCAGCCCTGATAGACAAGTCTTCACCTCCGCAATCAGGTTCGACTTTAGAGCAACAAACAACGAGGTGGAGTACGAAGCATTGATAGCCAGACTTAGGTTATCATTAGCTGTGGGGGCAACTAATCTTCAGATTTTCGGAGATTCCCAACTAATAATATCCCAAGTCCGGGGGGAGTATGAAGCTAAAGATCAGCAGATGATGATGTACCAGAAGATAGTAGCACATCTGATCTCGATGTTTATGCAAGTTTACATCAATCAGATTCCAAGGTTGGAAAACACGCAAGCTGATGCAATAGCCCGGCTAGCTACCAGTAGCGGTGAAGCAGACTTGACGGAGGTTGTCATCACCAAATTGAAGAACTCCTCGACGTCTGATTACAAAGTAAACCAGACCTCAAGTGGAGGGTAGGAGGATGATGAAGATTGGTGAATTCCGATCCAAAAATACTTGAAGGACGGTACCATCCCAAGAGATACGTGGGAAGCTGGTCGGCTAGTAAAGCAAGCAGCCCGATACACGTTAGTAGATGACCAACTCTACAAACGTGGATTCTCTCTACCCCTACTCAAATGCTTATCTCAAAAGCAAGGGTTCGAGGTGTTAGAAGAAATCCACCAAGGAATTTGCGGAAGTCACGCTGGGGGGCAAGCCATGGCATATAAAACGATCAGGCAGGGATACTATTGGCCACTCTTCGCAAAGATGTCATGAGCTTCACTCGAAGGTGCCGGAAATGTCAACTTTTCGCACCTACCATACACTCCCCAGCTACTCAACTTAAGTCCGTCTTCAGCCCATGGCCTTTTGCAAAATGGGGTATCGACTTGGTCGGCCCATTTCCACCTGGCAGAGGTGGTGTGAAGTTCGTTGTAGTAGCTGTGGATTATTACACTAAATAGGCTGAAGCCGAGGTACTCACGACAGTGACGCAAGAAAAGATGATCAGTTTTATTTGGAAGAATCTGATCTGCCAATTTGGACTTCTGCAATCGATCGTGATGGATAATGGAAGACAGTTCGACGATCAGAAGTTGAGAGAATTTTGCAGCTCATGGAACATCAAGAAGCACTACTCAACTCCGTACCATCCGCAGTCGAACGGTCAAGTCGAAGCAGTTAATAAGATTTTGAAGCATGTGTTGAAGATCCGCCTAGAAGACAAGAAAGAAAGCTGGGCAGATGAACTCCCGGAGGTTCTATGGTCGTATAGAACATCATACCGAGTAAGTACCGGTGAAACACAGTTTGCCTTGGCCTTCGGAACGGAAGCAGTAATACCGATGGAAGTTCAGAACAAAACTTGGAAGGTGGTGGGCTATGATGTGAAGGAGAACGATGAAGCTTTGGCAGTATAAAAAAACTTGCTTGAAGAAACCAGAGCTTCGTCATAAATAAAGAATGCCTCCTACAAGCGTAGAGCGGAGAAGTACTATAATTCCCAGGTTCGAGATCGAAAGTTCAAAGTTGGGGATTTAGTACTAAGGAAGAAATTGACAACTCCACCGGGTGTATTCGGGCCAAATTGGGAAGGACCGTTTTGAGTCACCGCAGCTTGGGCAAACGGGACATATGACCTCGAGAACGCGGAAGGAAATGCCTCAACATACACTTGGAGTGCAGCACATTTGGAGAAGTTTTATCAGTAGATCATAATTTTGTAATAGACTAGTCGAAGGTTCGCATCAGAAATGTTGAATGCAACTTATGTAAATTACGTTACTAAATGAAGTTAGAAATTCTCAGAAATATCAACTGTTCGAAGCTTCGTAATACACAAGGTCCAAGGTCCCAAATGTTATAATCTAAAAGCTCAAAGGCAAAGGCCAAAGTGCCCAAGGCTAGCAAAGGTGTTCTTCTTAAAGGATCGCTAAGCACCTACTGCCCCAAGTTAGAAAAATTCACAAAAAGATGGTTAAAACGTCTAAGGCAAGGTTCATGAAACCCAATCGCCCAAAGTGAATTAAAACAAAGTACAACCCGCTACCCTAAGTGGTGTAAGACGAAGAATATGTACTAGTCAAACGAAGAATATGTACTAGTCAAACGAAGGTACAATTCGTAGTCCTAAGCTACGTAAAACAAATGATTCGCTTCTCAAGAATAGAATAAGACGAATAAATAAGTACCAAAGGTATAAAAATGGGCTAATCAAAGATATAACGTGCGTAAAACGTAAATAAAAATATGTTCAAACAGAAAGATCGAATTTCATTCAAAAAATACTTGGAAATCTTTCAAGTAAAAAAGATACTTGAAAATTTTCCAAGTATACGAAGTTGTGCTAGCCACAAAGGTCGGCTAGCTAACCATCTTTAAAGCTACAAAATAAGCTCCTTCTGGGCGAGCTATACGCGGCCCGGTGAGCTACTACGATTTGGCAAAAACAAAAGAAGACTACACTAAGAAAACAAAGAGAAAAATAACTAAGTCTCTGGAGCAGCGGGGGCTTCAAGGGTTGGAGTGGCAGAAGCGTCGGCAGGGATCTCGGAATTGGCAACCTCGGGAACAACCTCGCCACCGGCAACTTGGCGATCTTGAGGGGAGAGTTGAGGCAATGTAGTAATGTTGTCAGTGCACCCACTGGTGTCCAGCTCGCCGAGGTTCAGCATGGCGTCCTCACAAGCTTCCTGGGGAGTTTGCCCTTCTTCCTCAGCGACCTCTTCCTCCGCGATGTTCAACTCCGGCACGGGCACAGTGTTTACAATTTTGAAACGTGCCGGAACAAAGTCAAGTGGAACCCCGAGCTGAGAAAGGTCGCCAATGTCCAATTCTGTCTCATCTGGGAAGGGAGCCTTGTCCAAGCACTCCCTGAAGTCGCCAACCACGGCCGTCATTTCATCATCTTTGTGAGCTCTCGCCCACCAGATGGTCCTAATAACCTCGGCGTAGCACTGGACAAATCCCTTGTCCGAGGCCTCGACTTTTACAGCATCTAAGTTCACCGAGGAGGAGGCATCATTGTGAAGCTCGGCGACTTCGTTGATCTTCACCGAGAGCTCTTCCCTAAGCCTCGAACACTCCTCGTCGGCGCCCTTCACCCAACCCCGTTGCAACTCCAGTTCCCTCTTGGTCACCATGTGTTCACCGACCTCCTTAGCGAGCTTCTCGGCGAACTCCTCCTCCTCCTTAGCCTTAATTTTGGCATCCACATCCTGTTGGATTACGGCGAGCTTACGTTGGAGGTCGCCGAGCTGCTTAAGGGCACTTTGCTCAGAGGCCAGGGATGCGGCAGCTTTCTCCTCGGCGAGCTCCGCCGATCTCTTGGCCTTATCAATGGACTCTGCCATCTTGAGAAGGCTCATATTCTTCTCCTGCTGAGTTGCCTGGTCAATCACCCTTTGATTGGCGAGAAGGAGCCCACTTGCATGATACATCAAGAGCCAGGCATTTTCTATCAAGCTTTGATTATCCAAGATCGCCAGCTGAGGAGTAGACCAATATCTCGGCACCTCACTTACAGTGTTCCGAGTCAGGCCAGCAGGAAGATTGTGCATAGATGTGAGGGAGCGAGATCGCTCATAGGAGTGAAGAGCCTCGTGTCTATGAGGATAAGCAATAGAAGCATAGCTGCGAAGTCAGAGCACTTGGTTAAAAAGAGATGAAAATACAAAAAGCAACAAAGAATGAAACCAAGTTGGCGAGCTACTTACTGGACTCGTTCAGGATCCCAACCTAGGATCGTGTCGTCCACTATTTGCACTCCAAAAGGAGATTGGGAAGGTGGCGACCTTTGAAGAGGTGTGATTGCCAGCGGAGCGGTTGAGTGGGTAGATCCACCTTGTGCCGATCTTGTATCAGCTCGCTCGGACCGCTCGGGTTTCTCCTCATCGTGTAGAAGAGTCCGAGCTTTCTTGCGGGCTTGTGCATCGCCCTCGCTAGCTCGGGACCCATCACCACGGTGAAGGCCCCTCTTTGATTGCAGAGAAGCTCGCTCAGGTGTGGCAGAACCTCGCCCACCTCCTCTATTGGACCGCGCGACCTGTTGTAATTTTTGAACAAGTGTTTTGATATATTCTTGGTGAAAATTGTCTCCCACCAACCACAAACTGCAAAACAAAAATAAAACATATTATTACATTAAATTGTTTCAAATAATATAAATATATAATAAAAACTTTAAAATAAAAAATACATAAAATACTTAGTCGCTGCAGTGAAACATGGCTTGGTTGCTGTAAAATATGGAGTATATATTTCCTTAAAATATTGTTGATGGTGGAGTATATATTATTTTGTAAAAGTTGATGTATATGTATGCTGAACAAAGATGGTGGAGTGGAGTATATAAATTGTGAGGGGGAGTGGAATGAAAAGTTTGTACTTTGAGTTGTGCATTTAAGAACCCCTGCCATTAATGTGAAAACAAAAAAAAACATCATTATTTTTTTTTTTTATCGGTAAATGTTAGTTGTTAGAAGTTAGAAGTTAGTTCACAAAGTCTCCTTACACTACATATCTCCAAGTCCAACCTTATATCTCCCTCCAAATTCGTTCCCAAAGGGAATCGAATCCAGGACACTCACTCAAGTGAGGAGCCCTGTGGCCAGGTGATCTAACCCACCTGGTTAAAAAAAACATCATTATTAACGTGAAAACTGAAAATATTGCAGAAAAGGGAGTCAAAGACTGTTTAATATTTGGTCAAAGGCTGCATAGTCATGTGGGGGTGTTGGCCAAGTGGGTGGGGAGGGAATCCGATGGAGATGTGATTGTGCATAAAACGTGAACTGTGTTCACGTTTTATGACGTGAGCAAACGACTGGTATAAGGGGCGTTAACACTGTGGTAAATCATGAATGGGGATCACGTTTTCTTTTAAATCGTGATCCAAATTCACGTTTTTACTTATTTTTGTAAAGTTACTTCAAATCACAGTAAATCCATTACTAAAAACAGAAAATACAATATGTAAAAAAAACTTGTATTTTATATATTAAAAAATATTATATATTTATTTAATATATACTATGGGCAGGATGGGATGGGACGGGGCAGGGCAGGGCATTAAAAATGCAAACCTATGCTTGCCCTGCCCTATGCGCGGGGCGGGGTGGGGCTGCCCCAAATGGAGCAGGTCAGGGCGGGCCGACTATGGGGCGGGTCATTTTGTCATCCCTACGCATATACAACGTTGCACAAAATCCCACCGGTACAATATATCCAGATAAAAATTCACGGATCCTTAGCGGATCAAACTGGGCCAAATAAAATTTTCAAGGAAAATTCTGGTCAATTCCAGAATATATATTACATGAACATATGTATGATACTGTAAGATAAAATGTGTGTTATTACATCTTAAAAAATATATTTTTTGTACTTTTAAAATAATTATAAGGATAATATGTTTTTTTACAAGAACAAATATGTGTTTCTTAATTTATTTTGATTTTATGTTGATAATATGTTGTTAATGTAATAATATCTTACATGTGTTACCATATCTCGGCATTCCCAGATTGTATACTAGATGAACATATGTGTGTTACTGTATGGCAAAATGTATATTACTACATCTTAAAAGATTAAGTTTTTGTACTTTTAACTGTAAGGATAATATGTATTTTTACAAGAACAAATATGTGTTTCTTAATTTATTTTTTGTTTTATTATTAATTTTATATTGATAATATGTTGTTAATGTAATAATATTTTACATGTGTTACTATCTCGACAGTCCCTGAATGTATTCTACATGAACATATATGTATGTTACTGTAAGGCAAAACGTGTGTTACTATATCTTTAAAAAAATTGTATTTTTAAAGTAACTAAAAGGATAATATGTATTTTTACAAGAACAAATATGTGTTTCTTAATTTTTTTTTTTATTGATTTCTATGTTTATAATATATTGGTAATGTAATAATATCTTACATGTGTTATTATATCTCGGCAGTCCCAGAATGTATACTACATGAACATATGTGTGTTACTGTAAGACAAAATGTGTGTTATTACATCTTAAAAAATAATGATTTCTATAAAAATCAATAAATATTTATTAAAAACTTAAATTTTTTCTTATAGTAACACACATATTGCTCTTACATTGTATTAAAAAAGTTTACTTCTACAAAAATAAATGAATATGTGTAAAATAATTAATATTTGTTCTTTAATAGCACACGTTTGGTCTTATAGTAACATAGATTTGCTCATACATTAACACCAATTGGGAGCGAAAATCCTGAAATTTGATAATTGCTCAGATCCAACCCGACCCGACCCGATCAAGATCCACGAATTTTGTTATTTTGACCATGTTGACCCACGAATTTTCAAAATTTTTTTCTTTTTAAATCAATATTACACCGTCTAATATTTCACAAACGACTTACTCTTCATTTATTTATCTAATAAAAATGAAGTTATTGAAATTTCTTTTTTTATAATAAGATCTTCCTCTATGAGGGAATTTGAACTAGATCAATCTGGTATTACTATAATTTCATATGAGCGTGTCTCCTGTGCACAAGAGTGCATGGTATGCACCTTTATTTGGGCAAGAAATTTTAAATTAATTTTGACCAGCCTGGAAAAAACTCGCGAATCCTACTTAGAAAACGGGTCAGATCCATTTTTTGACCTAATATCCGCGCGAATCAAGAAATCGAATAATTCAACTAAAAAATTGATAACAGACATTGATTTTGATTCGAAAAATCAAAACAAAAAATGATATTATGGCCGATCCTGGTGAAAATTCCGAATTAACAAGTATTTCACATAAAAATCTGTCCATACATATACTAATACATTTTTCAAATCTTTTAGAGGAGGAGGAGGAGGAGGAGGAGAAAAAAAAGTTTTTGGAGAAGAAGAAGGAGGAGGGGGAGGGGGAGGGGGAGGGGGAGGAGAAGTTTTTTTTATTTACATATATATTTTGCAAACTTGTTGTACTAGATTTTTATTTTTATGTTATTAAAATCACTAATACCCTAAGATAAAAAAAAATTGCCCCATTAAATCATTAATACCCAAAGAACATTGTCCAATACCCAAATATCAAATATTAATACACGAATATCAAATAATCAATACCCCAATAATATAACACCCAACAATAATATAATCCATTAAATCACTAATATGTGTAGAACAATGACTAATACCCAAACAAATATTAAATAATATCTCAATAATAATAAAGAGAGACTCACTAATACACAAAGACAGATTCACTAAAAAATAAAATAATATAAAATAATAAAATTATAAAAATATAATAATATATAAATATATTATATTCTCTCTGTCCCGCAGGAATTTGCACACTTTCCTTATTTGGACGTCCCACACAAATTTGCACACTACTAAAAAAGAAAGTATTGATTTACGTGCACACTCACAAATATTTACACATATTTACTCATATACCACTATTTTATATATAAAATTATTTTTTTTTAAAAATTATGCCGTCCCGTAGGGTGCAAATTCCTACTGGACGGAGGGAGTACTATATAAGGCAAACTTCTGATCCTAGACCAAAAAGACAGCACGCCATTTCTAATTGAAATTCCTGGAATCTACGACCGGCACCGCGGCGGCGGAATTCAAAGTTGAAATTGTTCTCTCTCTCTCTCTCTCTGAACTATGTAGAACACGACAAAGTTAATTTCAACATAGTTAAATGAAAAATGCACAAGTTCCAATTGTTAAGGTATATTTTTAAGGTATTCCTAAAATTTCTTCAGGTATATTAAGTAGTTTTAAAAGTATATTGTAATTTATACAGGTATATTAAGTTCTTGTTATTGATGTATATGTTTTGGGATAAAATTAAGTTATTCATGTGTATTTTTATATTTATTCTTGAGGTATTCATAACTATTTTTGGGTATTCATAATTGTTCTTGGGGTATTCATAATTGTTTTTTGGGTATTAAAAATTGTTCTTCGGGTATTAATAAAATAATGTTTGAGTATTCTTTATTTTGTTATTTATGTTTAATTCGGTTACTCTTGAGGTATTAATAAACTGTTATTGAGGTATTATATTTTAGTCATTGAGTAATATTATTTTAGAATTTGAATATTTTATTGATTACTTATAATTATTACATTTCTCCATTAAACAGATGACATCATTCTGCTGAGTCCTCTTCAATGATGACTACTTCCTTCCTAAACTTGTAAGTTTTTCATTCTAGATAATATAGAAACATGTACAAAACAATTTAATTCTAATTAGTGATCTTGTCTGCAGAAAATTCATGTTGTATTTATAAATGCTTATGAAGATTTGTTTGCACAATCTTCAAAAGAAATGACATTCACGATTGACTATCACCGTGGAAAAAATTGAAAAGTTAAAGTAGAGAAAATAGGTGATTACGATTACTCTACTGAGGGATGGACCATGTTTACCCAAGAATCTGATGCGGAAAAATTGGATTTCTTGTCATTCACATTTGTTGATGAGAATTCATTCCATATTTAAATCTTTGATAAAACTGGCTGCTGCAAGAACTGCTCAAACTATGGTCTGTAATATTTATTACTTTACATTCATTTGAATTACAAAAAAAATTCTAGTACATAGTTGGGTGTTTTTAATAACCTTAAGAATAAATTTAAATATAATTGTTTCACAGATTTTGATAATGAACAGCAAGAGGACGATGAAGATGATGTTTCGGAGAGTAAGCTGAGCTTTTCGAATGAGGTAAAAGACTACCATTTCAAGACAAATAAGATGGTATTCTTTTATATATATTACATACACACTATTTTCAACTTGATTACATGTCATTAATATATTAAATCATATATTGCTTGCAGGACATCCCTATAAGTTTCATAACTGCCACTGGAATAGTGAATAAAAGTGAGATAATGTTAAAAGATGAAAAGATAGGGTGTGGACAGTTCAGGTGAGGATGAGGGGTGCAGGAGTGCGTTCCATGTGCAGTGGATGGAGGAAATTTTTGCTCGCAAACAATGCAACGATAGGAAGCATTGTTGAGTATGAGTTCGCGTCCGGTGAACTCATGCATGCATTTTTCAAGAACAATTAAGGATATTTTGTTCAACTATAACTCAAAAAAAATATTATGCTTATCTTGTTAGCCTCATAAGAGGTATATTTTATTAATATTTTGGCTAAATTGCGGATATTTATTTTGGATGTTTAAATATTAATTATTAAATAATATATTAATATATTTTTCTATTAATTTTATGTTTTTAATCATTACTGTTATTTAAAGAAACCTGATAACCTGGTTTTTTTTAATATTGTGTGGGTATTATATATTTGTTCTTCGGATATTAATATATGTTCATAATTGTTACTGTTATTAAGAATTGTTCTTGGGGGTATTAATAATTATTCTTCAAGTATTAAAGAAAATATGAAAATCAGTACCCCATCTTAAAATTCATTAGCATCTCATAAAATTAAAAAAGCCACTAAATTTCCTTAGTATAATTAAAATAAAGAAAATTGAAAATCAACTAATTATTAAATTAATTTAGTTAATTATAATTTATAAATAATAAATAACTCAATAATAATTAATTCTCTAAGTTATTAGAAAAAATATTCTTATTCAATACTTATCAATTTTCTATTTTTAATCATTACTTTTATTTGAAGTAACATGATAACCTGATTTTATTGAAAATTGTATGGGTATTATATATTTATTCTTAGGGTATGAATAATTACTCTTCGCGTATTAAGAAACCCCATATTACAATTCATTAATATCACATAAAATAAAGTAAAAATAATTAGCCTAAGTATAATTAAAATAAAAAAAATCAACTAATTATTAAATTAATTTATTTAATTATAATTTATAAATAATAATTAACTCAATAGAAATTGAACAAACTAAAATTTCCTCAGTATAGTTAAAATAAAAAAAAATAAAACTCAACTAATTATTAATACTCATAGGGTATTTGAAATAATTCCCGAAGTCAGAATAGTAATACCCAAAAACACATTACCAATACCCGAAGACAAAAACACAATGCCCAAAAATAACAACACAAAATATCAATCCAGGAATATATAATGATCGAATCAACAATGCCCTAGTTCATAAACAACCAAAGCCTAAAGACATCAATACCCCAATAAATAAAACAATGTCATTATATAATATATATATACATGTAATATGTACCCACAAAAGTAATATTCACCATTTCCATGTCATCCCCAACCAAAACCAACATAACCCCTACAAAACAACCTCAAAATCGACAAATTATTCGGTAAACAACCTCAAAACAACCAAAATGTATCAATCAATTATTTTCCTCTTTCCCTTCCCAACTTTGGATCCATTGACTTCGATTTATCAGTTGCACACTTTCTCCTCAAATCTAATGTTTTCTGATCTTTCTTCTTCTTCTTCTTCTCTATAGCAATATCATTTATCAATCCAGTCTTACTTTTATAGAAATCTTAAATCTTTTGTATGATTTTACCCCTATATTCATTGAAGTTTTAGAGAACTAATACTGCACAAATTTCTACCCGCATAACTAGCCAAATTTCAGCCTAAGGTATAAAAACAAAAAAATAAAAAAGTTATAAATGAAAAATATAATAAAATTTTCAATCTAAAAACATATATGAAATGAAAAGATTACATTGGTCATATCTGATGAAAAGTATGCAACACCATTGAAATGTTTTATGTGGTCCATCTTGTATACACCACAATCTCTATTTGTCTTCCCTGTCTGCCATTTCAATTCTACGTTCTCAAACTTCAATTTATAAAAAATAGAGTTTGGATGATTCTTAGATTTCAGAAAACCTGCCATCAAGGTAAACTAAAAAAGCAAAATACTACCTCCGTCCCGGAACTACTTTCATAGTAGTTCCGGGCACGTGAACCAAGGAAAAGTAAATATGTGAGTGTAAAGTTAAATAATAAAATAAGAAAAAGTGTATTTTGTTGATTTTTGTGAGAGAGAAAAATTTTCTTTTTTGGTGTGTGAAAGAAGAGTTGGGACGTCCAAATAAGGAAAGTGTGAAAGTAGTTTTGGGACGGAGGGAGTATAGAATAAAATTGAATTAATAATACAACACACAAAAATACATAATAAGGAATAAAAAAAACTTTTAGGGAAAATTACAAAATAGTTTACAAAATTGACATAAATTACAAATAGGTTTCTGTGCAGAAAAAAATATGCTTCTGTGCAGAAAAAAAATTATACTTATGTGCAGAAATTGTGAACCAATTTGTAAATATAGCTACTTTTTTTAACCTATATGTAAGTCACCCAAACTTTTAAAGTATTTACCAATATTTTAGCAGATTGGTAATAATCATTACCATGATCTTCATGCTTCATATTGTCCGGCAAATGTACCATCCGATCAACAAAGTTCAATGCAATAACAACATAATGATTGTGAATGCAAAAGGGTATAAAGATTTGGAAAAAAAAAAAGAATTATTGCAACTAAAAAATATATTTAAAAAATACACAGTTATTGAAATTATTACGACTAATCATTTCTGTAGACATAAATGAACCTTCATGAACAGATATCCATTGATTCCAAACTTCAAAAATGTCATTACAGACATTCTCAACGGGGTCTTTATTTATTACAACATGTGCCAAAAAGTATTGTTTAACAAAAAAAGCATATTAATTTATAATTTTAAAAAATACAAAACACAAAACACCAAAAACAAATAAGTAATACCACAAGTATAATAAATTTATACCCAAGACAAACCAGTAATACCACAAGTACCCCAAGAACAATTTATAATACCCCAAGAACAATTTGTGATACCCAAAAAAATATTGTAATACACCAATCATATATTATGTATACCCCAAAATCAACTAGTTAATACTCCAACAGTATCACAAATCTACACAAAAAAAAAGAATATAACAGAAACAAATTGACAATCATAATACATTTATACCCCCAAAATTAACTAGTTAATAGCCCAACAGTAACACAAATCTGCACAAAAAAATAAATAAAGAACATGACATAAACAAATTGACAATTATTGAAAATTTACATTGGGATTGACAAACAAACTAGTAATACTCAGAGTACAAATTTATAATACCCCAAGAACAAATTAAAAATACCTCAAGTATAATTCATTTATAACCAAGACAAACAAATAATACACATAGTACAAATTCATAATACACCAAGAACAATTTGTAATATCCCAAGAATAATTCACTTATGCCATAACAGTATAACAAGAAAAACAAGTTAAAAAAAACCCAGAAATAAATTGAGAGTTATGAGAACTCACACTATGATTGAGATTAAAGTAAGATCTGCTCCGCGTACCATCAGATATAATTTCACCATTAACCTCCAACACAATTTCTGAATTCGGCAACAATGTCATCATATCATCCTTATAAATACGAACACAATCTTTATGCTGATAATAATCATCCCTAAAAACATAAATAAAACACAGTTTAAAATTTTTTAAATTAAATATATATATATATACAAATTTAACTACTAAAAATTAAGAAATTACTTACACTTCAACAACACCCATCCCTTCTTAGAAACAAAAATCAACAAGTTACAAATTACAAGTACTATATTTATATTATATTAATTGACCAGAACTATATTTATATTATAACTTACATTACACGTACTATAGTATATAGTATGTATACATTATACTATGAATTGGAAGCCCATTGCAACAATAAGATTCCTCACAATTAATGATTTTTCAACAATGGCTCCCTTAATTCATACACACTAGGAGGTCTCCACCCTCTACTAAACTAACCAAGTGCCTCTACAAAGACCTTCAAGTTATCATTGTAAATAGCATTGAATGAGATACCAGCTTCATACATCCAATCAGCAAGGTAGTCTTTCACAGCATCTGATCTTTCTTTCCAAATGACATTTTTTTATGGTTTGCTCCCTCGTGGTCTTTATGCATTCAGAGATGCTTCGGGGTTATTGTTCCTAGCAAACTTATCCATAGGACCAAGAGAATTGGATTTTATTGCTCTCTCCAACTCCAAATACTCTCCTAAAGAACTTGCATCTTTTTCAAGAACCACAGTATCTCTCGAGTCTTGTTCTTGTTGTCTCTGTCTTCTCTTTTGGTTGTTTCCCTCACTTATGACATTTCTACACTTTGATTTATCTTCATATGAGGACTTAGTGCCTGCATAAAACATTCTCAGAAATGCCGGTAATATACTCTTTGAGTCTACGAATGCCAGCAGACACAACGTTCCCACACAACTTGCATTTTATCTTGTCAAGATTATTGGGATGAGCCAATATTCCATACTCCCAACCAACATCATTTGAATTTCACTTAAGAGTTACCTCCATTTGAGATGTATCATCTTGGGACGAGTTCGGAGCGCTTGGAGATGCCATTATAACTCTTCTTTTATAAAATTTAGAAAATCAGAATCCTACAATAAATACATACATAACATTAAATACTAAGCCTACGATAAATGTGAATTATAACAACAAGTAACATTAATAGACAAGAACTATATTTATATTATAACTTACAAGTACTATGGTGTATAGTATGTATACATCATATTGTGAATTGAAAGCCCTTTGCAACAACAAAATTCCTCACAATTAAAGATTTTTCAACAATGGCTCCCTTAATTCATACTGACTAGGAGGTCTCCACCCTTTACCAAACTGGCCAAGTGCCTCTACAAAGTCCTTGAAGCTATCATTGTCAATAGCATTGAATGAGATACCAGCTTCATACATCCAATCAGCAAGGTAGTCTTTCACAGCATCTGATCTTTCTTTCCAAACGACATTTTTTATGGTTTGTTCTACTACATTTAGAGATGCTTTGGGGTTGATGTTCGTAGCAAACTTGTCAAGATTATTAGGATCAGCCAATATTTGATACTCCCAACCAACATCATTTAACTTTCGCTTAAAAGTTGCCTCCATTTAAAATGTATCATCTTGGGACGAGTTCGGAGCGCTTGGAGATGCCATTATAACTCTTCCTTTACAAAATTTAGAAAATCAGAACCCAACAATAAATACATACATAACATTAAATAACTAAGCCTACAATAAATGTGAATTTATAACAAGTAACATTAATTGACAAGAACTATATTTATATTATAACTTACAAGTTACATCTTACAAGTACTATAGTATATAGTATGTATATATTATACTGTGAATTGAAAGCCCTTTGCAACAACAAGATTCCTCAAAATTAATGATTTACAGCAGCAAGTTTCATCACATTTACAAGTTACAACAACATGAAGTGAATTTAAGAACATTCCTTTACAAAAGCTAAAGTTTCCTCATACTTACAACTTACAACAACATGATTGAATTTAAGAACATTCCTTTAAGAACAATTCACAAGTAAATTACAATCATATAACAATATATTACATTCCATTAAGAACATAATAAACCTGTTAATTGTTAAATACTTAAATATATAACAATACCTATTTAACAATACCTACTCTGCTACTCACACAAAAATATATATACGAAGTTTTGCTTATGAGCTCACACCAAGTATATAACCAGTGGTTGTTAATTTTACTTATGAGCTCAATATTCACACCAAATATATAACAATACTTACACTAAATAGGCAAATATATTAAATAAACTTGTTAATGGTGGCCCTGAAATATATAACAATACCTATCAAATAATAGGCATCAACTGCACACAAATGGAAATTGCACACAGCCAAAAGATAGACAGATTCAAACAAACATTCACGCATACGGCATATAAAGTATCTACTCAGAAAAAAAAAAAAAAGAATACCTCATGAGCTTTGACTCTAAGTCTCTGAGATCAAACAAAGAAGAAGACAAGGAATAGAGTTGAAGACAAGGCACGACGGAATGAGAAAGGGCTCGCTCTGCCGCTCTGGCACTGAGATCGATGGCAAGTAAAGGGCTTTGGCACCGTGTGTGCTGTGTGCGCGGTGGCACGCCGATCGACTGACGACGAGTGGCCGCTAGTGAAGCCTGAAGGGACCGTGGCTATGGCTGAGAATTGAGAAGAGAGACGGCTTTGTGTGTGTAGTGTGTACTAGACGTGTGTACTCGCGGCTGAGAAGTAGGGAATTTTATGTTTTTTTGATCTTCAATTTAGGGATTTAGGGTTTGACCGTTTTATACTTTTAGTCGGTATTAAAAAAACTAAAGTGCCTAATTGGATTACTTCTAGTCGATGACTTTGCGCCTACATGTCAACAAGTCGGGTCTAGGTGCCGACTATAGGTCCAAATATTCTTTTAGGCGATTTGAAGTAAAAATGGGTTGGCCAAGGGCTGACTAGTGACTAGTCAATCGACTTTGTCGATTTTTAGAACACTTAAAAATATATATTTATAAAGTATTATATTAATATTCAATACTTCCTCCATCCCGAAAGTACTTTTGTACTTGTGTTATTTGGACAACTCACAACTACTTTCATACTCCAGAAAAGAAAATAGTATATACTAATACAAGTCTATAGAATATACATTATTTATTTTATTATTTAACATTACACTCACATTCTTTCTCTTTAAAAGAAGAAAATGTTATTTCCTACCGAAGTTCTAGGATGGAGGGAGCATTCCTTTAAGAAAATTTACATAAAAACTAGACTTATTAAATTTTAGAAATAAAATAATATTTTATATTTTAAAATAAATTTAAAAGGAGTACAAAAATCAAATTGGTCTGACAGATTAGACTCGTCCGAATACATTGGGGGGTCTGAGTCCACGAAAAATCTAACACGTTGTATATTGGGATTGGTTAAACCCATTCCAGGCTTAACCATTGTTATTCCTAAATAATTATTATGATAAAATGTCATATACTTTTAAATAAAAAGAGTAGTTATCAACCATAATATTAACTATAATATGCAAATAATAAAAATAAAAACTAAAGCCTATATAAGATCATCAAATATTTTCAATAGTAATAATGATAATAAGGTATAAATTTATTGAATGACCCTAAGTATTTCAGAGCAAATATTGACAATAAAATTTTAGAGAAAATATCTTTAAATTCTTATATTTTTCAATGACAATAAATAAAAAATAAAGTAAATTACTATCAAAAATAAGTTTATTCCTTTAAAAACTAATTTTTCTGCTCGATAAATTATGTATTGTTATCTCAAGAGTTAAGAGCAAAAACAATGTTTTAAGGTCGGGCCGACTATAGAACCGGACAATGAATTGGTTCATTAGTTCACTGGTCCGACCAATTAAACCATAGTAAAAAAAATTGGATGACTCGCATATGTATATTATCATAAAATTCAATATTACAATAAAAAATTGTAAAAAATCATAAAATAGATACATATTATTTTTTAAACACATAAACTTTAAATATATTCAAAAACTACATATAAATATTAAATATTTAACTATGTTAAATAAGTAATAAAAAAATTATCATGGTCAAGAATTTCTTGTATAGTTTCGGTATTAGTATTTGTTGATGTTGACATAATATTGTGACTTGTGCTTTCAATATTTCTAGCAACATCAGAATTTATCCTTTCAACTAACTTAAACTAATAATTATTTTATGTTATGATATTTGCCTAGGTATGAAAGTTGAAGACGTGAGAAGTTCCAGAACCATCCTATACATCTGGCGGTTAATACTTGAGTAGACAAATACCCCACTAACATGGAAGTTACATCTTGGAGGGAAGTTAGAATAATTACCTTTGCAAGGCTAAAATCTAGGCCCCTATTGGAGTGTGGATGCTGATTTACACATCTATATGTAGGGATCAGAAATTTCAGAGTGTGGAATATAGTATGTTGGGATATTATCTGAGTTTTGATTCAGATCCCAAAACCTTGAAAAGATGAATTTGTCTGAGTACAGTTTCAGAATTGTATACACTCAGGAATAGAGTCAGGTAGGGATGTAAATGAGTCAAGTCATTCGCAAACTATTCGGGTCTCGGTTCAAAAAATATTCGTTCGAGTTTGTTTGTTAAATTTCACGAGCCGAGCTCGAGCCCGAATTCGAGCTCGATTATTTTATAGAGCCGAGCTCGAGCTTTATGGTATTCGGCTTGAAAGCTCGCGAATAGGCTCGAACTATGTAGACGAGCTTTTTTTTAGCCGAGCTCAAACTATGTAAACAAACTTTTTTTTAGCCGAGCTCGAACTATGTAAACGAGCTTTTTTCGAGTCAAGCTCAAACTAGAAAAATGAGCTTTTTTCGAGCCGATCTCAAAATATACAAATGACCTTTTTTTTCAAATCGAGCTCGAACTAAGCAAACGAGCTTTTTTTCGTGCCGAGCTGGAGCTAAATCATTTATTTAGTTAACGATTATTTCACGAGCCGAGCTCGAGCTATTCGCGAGCTTAAAATTTTACACACGAGCCGAGCTCGAGCTCAATTATTAGAGTTCGAATTGAGCTCGAGCCTATAACCGAACAAACGAGCCGAGCTCAAGCTTGATGGTATTTGGCTCGGCTCGGCTCGTTTACATCCCTAGAGTCAGGATAGGTTAGACTTGTTTTATATTCACAGATACTCAGTTCAAGGGGAACAATCTCTGAGGACATAATGCACAATGAAGAACAAGTACAAGTAAACTGTCCTGAAGCTATGTTATCCAGAAATTAGTTCCTGAGAAGGTAATCCTGAGGAAGACCACTGATAGAGGTCTACTGACTATTCTAAGAAAAGTCAGGACATGGCATATCAGTGAAGGCGGAAGTAACCTGAGTAATCGGGCTGAGTGTTCATTCTACTGACACTTTATAAGTCTTGACATAAAAGGTTACTGACGTTTGGGACTTAGCATTTATGCTAAAAGGACTAAGGACAAAGAGAATGTCAGATCCACTAAAGACAAACATTTATACCTGAATTAAAGTGCAATTTACTAGGACTATCTAATGTACGATGAAGCATAAAATCTTGTCAACAACTAGCCATTTGAAAAGCAGCTAGTGAGATGAAGACACGTATGTACAGAGCTGATAGACTCAATTAATGTTCACAATCGCATGCGGCAGTAGCATACTTTCACCAAAAACTGCATAGTGAAAAGTAAACATATATTCCTAGGCTACCAACTACCTAAAATAGGAAAATTTGTTTTGATATTCTCCAATGGATCTATTACAAATCTTCAGTATAAATACAGAAAGCCTTACACCCAAACAAGGTTACGGAAAATTTCCAAGTCGAGATTTACCAAAGATTCAACCGCTCAAAGCATTCAAGCATACAACACTCTACAATTTAAATTTCTCTAGTGTTGTTAGTGAAAAGTTTGAAAATTTAAAAATGAAGACATATCTTCGTATAGTGAAAGAATTAATGAAATTTCAAATGAATCTCATTCACTGGGTGATCCTATCTCTAATACTTGTTTAATTCATAAAGTTTTAAGAATAGTTCCAAAATGTTTTGATGCAAAATATGTATTATTGAAGAGACTAAGAACACTGATCTTATGAGTCTATATGAATTGATAAGTATTTTGAAAACTTGTGAGTTGAATTTTGAGCAAAAGAAAGAAGCTATTTCGGATAAAAAGGTTGTTACTTTAAAAAATGATGCATATTCTAGTTCTAAAAGAATATCTTGTGTTACTGAAATTGATTTTGATGAAGAATATTCTGAAATATGTTCCAACAATTCTTATAACATTTTTTTATTAACAAATCAGATTAATTATTTTCTAAAAATTAGGCTAATAGGTTAAAATCAAATGATATGAGTAAGAATCAAGGTAATATTACAACTAAAGGGTTTGATAAAAAGGAAATTTTTTATAGATCTAAACAATTCAATAGGAGTAATAAGCCAAACTTCGATTTTGAATATAGAAAAAATGTTAACTGTGATGCATATACTGGATTTAGTCATTATGCAAATGAATGTGTTAATACTTTATTGAGAAGAAAATTAAATTTTAATGCTACCTTGAGTGATGAATCTGATAATAAACATGATGCTGAAGAAGATGATGAATTTGTTTTCTCTACTAGAATTATTTGTGATGATACTTAAGATGATCTTTCGGGCGATTATGATTTTGATGTTGAGATAAATATGACGACATTTAGAACAACATCAAACATAATCATATCAAATGAATGTTGTCTAATGAGTTCTTTTTCAAATACAGGTGATTTAAAAGGTGAATAAATGAGATGTGAAACTGATCTTCACAAAATAATCAAAAAAATGATGACTTAAGAGAGTCAGTAACAAAGATGAAGGTCTTACTAACTAGAAAAGAGCTTGACATTTACAAGTTAAAGGAATAGCTAGAAAGCTCAACTCTAAGCTTCAAAAAAGTTTGTAAAAGTACTGAAAGATTGCAAGATGCCTTGATGATTGGAAATGTAGGTAAATAAGGTATTGGATATGATCTTAATTCTACAAAATTTGTATATGATGATATGCTTATAAAATTTGTTAAGGTAGCAGATAGTAAATCTGTTACTACTAAGTGTTCAAGTTCAAAAAAAAATTGTACTCCCTCTGTCCACCAAATATATGCACATTTCTTTGCACGTGATTTAAGATAATATGTTGGAAGATATTTTGGGGTATTGTGAGGTCCGTTTATGAATAAAGATCATATTTTGGAAAGTGCATATGATGTAGTTTTCAAAAATAAGGTCTTTATTCATAAACGGACCTCACAATACCCCTAAATATCCTCTGACATATTGCATTAAATTACGTGCAAAAAAGGTGCATATATTTGGTGGACAGAGGGATTATGTCATTTATATCATAAGAAATGTCATATACATCCTTACTGCCTTAAGTTTAAGAGATCTAGAAAATCTTGTAATATGTTGTCTGATATCATACAACATTCTAAACAACATTTGCATGAGCCTGAAAAAACAGTGAGTCTAATACAAAAGGCAATTGTTGGGATATTCATTGAGTTTTGATTTAGATCTCAAAACCTCGGGAAAGATGATTTGCCTAAGTACAGATTCAGGATTGTATAGACTCAGGAATAGAATCAGGATAGATTAGTCTTTTTATATTTACAAGTACTCAGTTCAGGGGGAAACCATCCTGAAGACTAAATTCAAGGGAGACGTCCAGAAGACTGGATTCAAAGGAGACGTCATGAAGACCAAGTTCAAAGGGAACATTTCCTTAGGACAGAAAGCTTCCTAAAGATCAAGTTCAAGTGAACTGTCCTGAAGACCGAGGTTTCCTGAAGATTGATCCTGAGAAGATCGATCCTGAAACGATAATCCTGAGAAGACCACTGAATGTTCTAATGATCGTTTCTAAGCGCAGTCAGGACAGAGCACCTCAATGAAGACGAAAGTAGCCTGAGTATTCAGGTTGAGTGTTCATTTAACTGACACATCGTAATTCCTGAAGGAAAGGCTACTGAAGTTTTGGGACAGTATTTATGCTGAGATTGAGGACAGAGAGAATGTCAGAAAAGCTATTAAAGACAACATTTATATCTGAGTTGAGTTGTAAATCACTCGAAGTATGTATAGTACGATGAAGCATAAAGTCTTGTCAACAACTAGCCGTTTGAAGAACAGCCAGTGAGACGGAGACACGTATGCAGGGTTTTGACAACCTTATTAATGTTCGCAGTCGCAGGCGACGCCAGAAGACTTTTCACCAAAACAACATGGTGTAAAGTAAACGTCATATCTCTAGGTTGTCACCTACCTAAGTATAAAGAATTGTTTTAATCTCATCCAACGGATCTATTACAAATCTCTTCTATAAATACAGAAGACTTTGCACCCAAACAAAGTTACAAAAATTTTGAAGTCGAGATTAACCAAGATTCCAACACTCAAAATATTCAAGCAAACAACACTCTGCAATTTAAATTTCTCTAGTGTTGTTAGAGAACATTTCTATATTTAGCTTAGCGCGATAACCCTGCGGCCTGCACTCCCTCAGCACCTCCTACTCCGGCAGCTCCTGATACAATATCCTCTCCACCAAGGATCATCTTGGATGATCCGGTTGAGCATGCCCCTCCATCATCTGCTCCTCAAACACCACCCACAGATTCTGAGGCTTCTCCTTCTCCTGTTTTGCCAACTGCCTCTATTCAACTTGTGGATGCTTCTTCCTCTACTCGACCTCATCCTATGATAACTCGTGCTCGGTCTGGAATCTTCAAGCCACGCTATTCTGTAGATTTGGCATCCTCGGCTCTTCTCTCGGCTCTAGTCACCTTCTCTGAGCCTCGTGGCTTCAAGTCTGCCGCTAAGCACCCAGTATGGCTTTCTGCTATGCAGGAGGAAATTGATGCCCTTCATTCTAATACAACTTGGGATTTGGTGCCTCCTCCCCCTGGCACGAATATTGTCGGCTCAAAATGGGTCTTCCGAACTAAGTACCATGCTGATGGTTCTATTGAATGACACAAAGCTTGTCTTGTCGTTCAAGGTTTTACTCAGGTCCCTGGTACTGACTTTCACCACACTTTTAGTCCGGTAGTTAAAGCCTCCACTGTTCGTGTGGTTCTTGCCTTGTCCGTCCAACAAGGTTGGCATCTTCATCAGCTTGATGTCAAGAATGCCTTTCTCAATGGGATTCTTGACAGACCGGTCTTTATGGCTCAATCGCCTGGCTTTGTTGATCCTCGATTTCCCAATCATGTTTGTCGTCTGAAGAAAGCCCTATACTTCCTTCGTCAAGCTCCTCTTGTTAGTGTTAGTGTCCTAGAGATAATCTATTGTAAGGACATAATACTAAGATGATATTCAGTTTTATGTTTAATATTATTGTTTGTTTAATATTAAATATTTGGCATCATACTTATTCGAATATAATATTTGATTGTTTGCATATATTCTTATTTGTGTTCCCCTGAATCATTGCTGTCATTGAGTGAGTGAGAACTCAGATGACCTAAGCATGATTCTCAAATAGCCCCGATCAAGGATCATCAAGAATGGGATATTGACGATGCAATGGAGATTGGTGTGCGATCTGCATCATACTCTTAGAGAGTGTAGTAAGATCTCACTTACTACGAGATACTAGGTATCTCATGATGGATTCACAGATACTTTAGAGGGTATTAGTATACCCATCCGAGAAACCATTTTGTAATTCCACATTACATGTGTCTACGTGTGTCTTGGTTAGTGGGAACGACGTGATACTCCTTTGACTTGAGGTCAATATGCACGACATGTGTGGAGTGATGAACTTTGACCATGACCGACGCTTGGACCCTTCCATGGGTAGATATGGCTTGGATTGGGTTCATCACGAATGCATGTGCGTGGTGGTTGATCCAAGAATAGGATTCATTCCTCAATGTGGATTTAGAGAGAATACTCATGTTCTCATCATAATTGGATCCAAGTAGTCGGCCGACGCGCATCAGCTCAGACTTCGTGGCTAAGTGTGATTTACTTGATCAATTAGTGATTCGAG
>JAPKLY010000090.1:610678-660331 GCA_026898435.1 Prunella vulgaris
TTGACTAATTCAATCTGTATATATTTGTTATGTATATTTCATTGATTTATTTTCCTTTTTCAATTTTCCCTAATTCACGGGATATTCCGTGTACATTGTATTTTACATTCTATTAATACAATGAATTCTAGAATCACCACATCAATGGTGATCACAAATTAATCCTTACACCATCCTTAGTATCATTTTGATTATAAGGATTATCACACCTTAGTAGGAAACTTTGAAGCTAAACCACTCAAGTTGTGAGTTGGTGACGTGGGAAGGACTACGACTTGTAAAACTACCTAGGGGTTGAATTCCTAAGAGAGGAAGGAGACTGTCGTGCACCTTGGCACATAAAAATACAAGTATCAAATCCTAAGAGTGGATTGCTCCTGTTAAATCAGGATCGTGGACGTAGGAGCTTGAGTTTCTGAACCATGTTAAACCCCTTGTATGCTGATTTATTACTTTGCATTCTTAACTATCATATAATCCGTATAGCACTCAGCATTGTTTTGGCTCAGGGGGAACCAATCTTCCTAACTTGAATTGACTCACAGTCCTTAACCACGTTTCCAAGCTAAGTTAAAACATTTTCAGAAACACTAAAACGAGTATAATTCAGGGTTCAAGCTTCCGCACATAATATGCTTGTTTAAATAGCTATCCAACTGACCAGCTTCCTGAGCGGTCAGTAGGTGGGTTATCTTTACTAAGCTCACTCAGAGCACTTTTTCAGAACTCGGCATATTTGGTTCCTGAGCTGTAAGTCCAAGTGACTTCAGTTTCAGTGAGCATCGTCGTTTAAGCTGACTGAGTTCTAAGAAGTTATTCCTAAAAAGGAAAAATTATTATCAGTGTATTCCTCCCCCATACACTAATTTAGACTCATTTCGAGACCAATAGCAATATTGTTTATACCTCCTTAAAAGCATGCATTCCTGGTCTATAGTATTTTGGTAGTACATGTTCTAGACAAATGACTGGTGATATTAAATTTCTAACTGATTATAAAATGCATGATGGTAGAAATGTTACTTATGGAGGTGGTTCAAAAGGAAAAATTATTGGTAAAGGTACACTGAATATACATGGTTTTTAAAAGTTAACAAATGTGTTACATCCGAATGGATTACGTGCCAATTTGATAAGTATAAGTCAATTATGTGATGATGATTTGCATACTAAATTTGATAAAAATTCATGTTATGTGCTCAATAATGATAATGAATGTCTTATGATTAGCAATAGGTCTATGGATAATTGTTATTTGATTGAGTCAAATGAAACTTGTAAAAGTGTGAAATTAGATTATATTACTCTTTGGCATCAAAAATTTGGTCATGCTAATTATAGAAGTATCCATGATTTAATAATACTAGGAGCTGTAAAAGGTCTTCCTAATCGTAAGTTAGATAAAATCAATGTTTGTGTTGTATGTTAAAAGGATGAACAAATCAAAATGTCACATAAATGTTGGCACATTGTTCAACAGCACATTGTTTTGAACTTCTTCATATAGACTTAATGGGTCCAATGGAAACTGAGAATATTGGTGGGAAAAAATATTCTTTGATAATAGTTGATGATTACTCTAAATACTAGTTGATGATTCTAGTATTGCATGACAAATTATGAAGAAGATATTTAATATTTGATTGAAATCCCAAAGAAAGCTATTGATTCTTATCAAAGTATGAATGTTACTCAAAATGTTCCAACATTTGAGAGAACATTTTCTGAAAAGTCAGAACCTATAGAGTATTCTAATGTTTTAAACAAAACTCCTTCACATATTCTGAAAAATCATCCATTAAATCATATCATTGGAGAACAATACTTTGGAGTTCAAACAAGATGAAAGATGGGTGTAAGTAATGTGGTAAGATCTATATGCATGTCATCTAAGTGTAATCTTGTGAATCATGAATGTTATCATTCTTTAATTGAACCCCAAAATGTTGTCGAAGCTTTAAAATATTAAAATAAGGTAAATATCATGTATGAAGAGTTAAATCATTTTGAACGCAATGATGTTTGGACATTAGTTCCTAGGCCTGAAAATGTTAATGTAATAAGAACTAAGTGATTTTTTAAGAACAAAACTGATGAATTTGGGAATATTGTTAAAAATAAAGCTAGATTAGTTGCACAAGGCTATATTCAAGTTGAAGGTATTGATTTTGATTAAACTTTTGCACCCGTAGCTAGAATTGAGTCTATAAGACTACTTGCAATTGTATGTTTCATTGATATTAAATTGAATCAAATGGATGTCAAAGTTACATTTTTAAATGGATTTCTTGTTGATGAAGCTTATGTTGAACAACCTAAAAGATTTGAAATTCTAGAATACCCTAACCATGTGTTTAAATTGAAAAATATCTTATATGCTCTTAAGCAAGCTTCTAGAGCTTGGTGTGGTAGGTTAACTAATTTTTTTATTCAAATTGGTTTTGTAAGAGGTGAAGCTGATAGAACATTGTTTATTAAACATGCTAATAACAAAATAATGATTGCTCAAATGTATGTTGATGATGTTGTGTTTGGTTCTACTTGTGATCATATATTGAAAGAATTTGTGAATGAAATGACATCAACATTTGAAATGTCAATGGTTGGTGATTTGAATTAGTTTCTTGGACTTCAAATCAAACAACTTAAAGATGGAATTTTCTTTTCACAAAGTAAATATACTAAAAATTTGGTCAAAAGATTTTGTTTGGAAAATGCTAAACATATGAAAACTCCTATAGGATCCTCACAAAAACTGTGTAAAGACAATATTGGCAAAAATATAGACTCAACATGATACGGATCAATGATAGAAAATCTTTTATACCTAACTGCTAGTAGACCAGATATAATGTTTAATATATGTTTATGTGCAAGATACCAAAGTGACCAAAAGAGTCACATTTAAATGTTGTCAAAAAGATTATCAAATATGTTGTTGGAACATGCGATCTTGGCATTTAGTATAGCAAATATACTAACAATTCCTTACTAGGCTATAATGATGTTTGATTGGCCAGGTGATAGTGATGATAGAAAGAACACAAGTGCAGGTTGTTTATTCATGGGAAACAATTTAATCTCTTGGCATAGCAAGAAGCAAAACTGTGGGTGACTATCTATTGCAGAGTCAGAATATATTGCAACAGAGAGTTGTTGTACTCAATTACTTAGAAAAATATTAGATGATTATGGTTTAAATTGTGATGTGCTTACTGTGATGTGTGATAATACTAGTGATAATAATGTGCGCATTTTGCTTCCTAATTCTTAATTGTTTCTACATTCTGACTTTTAATCACACACGTGTCCAAAATATATTTTAAGATGAAATGTTTAGAGCCCTTGTGTTTAGATGTGCAGGTTTAATTTTTAGATGGTTTGTTGAAAGATGATTCTGTAGTTTGTGTTTGTAAATAAGATATTTTTGTTTAGCCTGTATAATGTGTGTAAATAATGTGATTCAAATTGCGTGCACACAGTTTTGTGATGCATTTATGTGATTGTTGTAAACTTTATATGTTACGTATTTGGTTTTCGTCGTAGGTGGATGTATCCACAAGCATTTAAAATTATAATAGTTCAAATCGTGATAATGCATTGGAGTTGGTTTAATTTTTTGAAGAACTAAATTAGGCATCTTTGTCATGAAATTTGTGTTAACACTGAGTACGGTACCTGTTCAAAGAATTTATCCAATTCGAGATAAGTCTTTTAAAAAATGGTGCATCTTTCACTAGAAATTTATGTTGTATCTACTATAAAAAAAAATATCCCGATCAAGTTAGTTGTCTACGTAATTAGAGAAATAACATGCATTAAGCACACAATCGTTGGCAAGATACACGTCTAAAGTAAGTAAACACAACAAAAAGGTATCACCGCACAATGGTTTGTAAATATAAAAATATATATAATATTAATTTTTATTATAATTATTTTTACATAAAAAAGGTGTATTTTTTGTTGTTGAATAAAGTGTAAAAAATTATCTACACTTTTTTTAATACAATTTGTGTTTTGTTGTTGATTTTAGTTTTTGAAGTTTTTATACATGCATATTTTGTGCACCATTCGTACATACATATTTTGTGCACGATCCATACATACACATTTTGTGTAAGATTGTTATGTGCACATTTTGTGAACGATCAATATGTACACTTTTCGTGATCGATCAGTACGTGCATGTTTTGTGAATAATTTATATATGCACATTCAATACAAATATCATGAATGATTCCTATGTGTGCACATTTCGTGAACAGTTAGTCAATTCAGGTGCACGATTCACAAAAATTCAATTATTAGATTGAGAAGATGAAAAAAAATCCAATAATATATCATAAAACTATTTTGAAACCATGTTTTGTCCATCTCAAAAATCATCTTTAATTGAATTTCTCTTTTAATATGCATTTATTCTCTTAACTACATTTTGTGAGAAACTCAATTGTTAGTTTTAAAAGAAAAAAAAAACAAAGTATTATGTGAATTATATTTATTCTAAATATTTTGAGATGTGATTTTTATAGAGATAAATAACATAAAATATTGTATATGGACTAGTACCATAATGACATGAACTAACATCATAGGTAGCATGCCACAATAAATTAACTAACACCACACTCTATATGAACTAACACTACTCGCCGAAGTATGTGCTACTGCATGAAATAGAATATGTTGTGCATGACATTATTATCGTGAGTATTATTCACATATATAATACCCACTCAAAAAAAAACATCCAATAAATTATAATGAAATTGCTTAAAAAATTTGAAATATCAAATATTTGATAATACATATTAAGAATCTCATCATGGGTATCGATGTCAACGACATTATATTATTATTTAGGAATATCAATTATAATTTTTTATTTAAATTATATATCTAATTAATATAAAAAAATATGTAGTGTTATAATATTTAATTTTAATGTATCAAATCTTAAAAAATATTTAACATGTCAATTTTTTGATCAAAAGTATAAATAATTAGAATGTAATGATTCACTAACTATATTCACATAAAATATATTATAAAAATTATATTGATATATTAAATATATATGTTGCTTGAATTTTCTCATTTAAAAAATAATAATATAATTAGAAAATACACAAAATAAATAAATATGTAGATGCAAGAAATTGAACCTATACCTCTAGAATAAGATGAAAAAACTCTATCATTTACTATATATATATATATTTTTTCTTTTAAAACATTCTTGAACTTAATAAAAAAATTAGTAACAATTTGTTGGGCCAAATTAGGCCCAATATTTTGTTATTAGATATGTATAGATTTATATATAATATTAATTTATTGTAACTAAATTAAATATAAAAAATAAAATAAGTTATAATTTAATGAATATGTCTTTTTTGAAATTTTTGCATCGTATGTAATTTTTTTATTTAGTATTACAGTATTTATTTAAAAAAGTAAGAGTGAATGTAAATTTTAAAGTTATACTTAGTTAAAAAGTTTAGCATTTTCTTTTCTAGCGTAAGAAATTATAATAATTGATTCTATCTTCATCCAACAATAACTTACTCATGGGTAAGTCTTTTGTGCATCAAGTGCAATGTGCAAGTCGAGTACATATTTAAAAAATTACAAAAAATATTACTGAAAAGTCACACATATGATTAATTAAAAGTTTATTTTGAAAAATCCACTTTCAGTAATAACACGTGTGACTTTTCAATAATAAATAATGTAATTTTTAAAAAATATAATTGAGTTGCAAGTCTCATTTAACATATATGATTATTTAAGTTTTAAGATAATTACTAGTAACAAGCTATATAAACGGAAAAAAAATGAAAATACAAATTCAATGATACTTAAAAATTAGTAGCAAGTCTATGTTTATGAACAAATTAAAATTGATAACAATTTTATTTTATGAAATAAAAAGTATATAATAATTAAATATGCAAATTTATCTGTAATACTAATAGTAAGAGTATAATATTTGTATCTATGAAAAGGAAATGTATATATGCACCATAAAATCTAAATATTCATATTGATCCAAATAACTAAATCAAATCCATAAATAAGCTATATTAAATTCAATTATTGAAACAATAAAACATAAATATTTTTTAATTAAATTGAATCATCCATCGTAGTAAAATATCGACTTTGTTTGAGTCTTTAAGCGCCTATTGAGTAGGTGGTATGATTGCGTTTCTACTGTTCAATTAAACGGAGGGTTAATCAACTGTTATAAAACGTGATTGTGAATCATGTTCTTGCTTAAAAAAAGTCATCCCCTTGATTCCACGTTGATTTCGTAATCGGAAATGGAAAATACAATATTAAAAAAAAAAATCATGTATTCATTTTTCGTAATCAACGATATCGATATTGGATAAAAATAATATTTTCATAATATCCATAAAAATATGAAAAATATTATCTACAATATCAATATCGATTAATTTCTTCTACAAATTGAACCTAATATCATTAAAATATCAAGAAAAAATTAAATCAATAAATTTTGGAAAAAAAATAATATAATTTATATAAATTTATCATAAATATAAAATTTATTCTTAATCTTTTGCCAATTTTATATATTAAATTTTTTATATAAATCTTATAATTTTTTAAATTTACCAATATCGATATATTTAACGACAAACTTCGATATTTGTATTGAGAGTAGGTCTCCCATACAATATTGCACGGGTGCAATATATGCCAAAAAAGGAATTTTTTTAAAATTCGCGGGTCAAAGGTGTCAAAGTAACAAAATTCGCGGATCTTGAACGGGTCAGGTCGGATTTGGGTAATTTTCAAATTTCAGGATTTTCACTATACTGTATGAGTAAATTTATGCTACTATAAGGTCAAATGTGTACTACTATAAGAACAAATGTTATTTTTTACATATATTCATTTGTTTTTGTAGAAAATAAACATGTTAATACAATGTAAGATCAATATGTGTATTATTATAAGAAAAAATATTCGTTTTTTCATAAATATTTATTGATTTTTATAGAAATTATTATTTTTTAAGATGTAGTAACACACATTTTGTCTTACAGTAGCACACATATATTCATGTGGTATACATTCTGGAATTTCGATAAAATTAATTTTTTAAAATGTAGTAACACACATTTTGTCTTACAGTAGCACACATTTTGTCTTACAGTAGCACACATATGTTCATGTGGTATACATTCTGGAATTTAGATAAAATTAATTTTTTAAGATGTAGTAGCACACATTTTGTCTTACAGTAGCACACATTTTTCTTACAGTAGCACACATATGTTCATGTAGTATACATTCTGGGAGTTGCGAGATAGTAACACATGTAAGGTATTATTACATTAGCAACATATTATCAACATAAAACTGATAATAAATTAAAAAATAAATTAAGAAACACATATTTGTTCTTGTAAAAATACATATTATTCTTATAGTTACTTTAAAAGTACAAAAAAATAACTTTTTAAGATGTAGTAGCACACATTTTGACATACAGTAGCACAAATATGTTCATGTGGTATACATTTTGGATGTGGCGAGAATTTTCCTTAAAAAATTTATTGGATCCGCGAATTTTCATTTGGGGATATTGCACGGGTCGGGTTTTGTGCAATATTGCATACGAGTTTTTGTGTTGTATTAATACCGATATCATATCGATATTTTCAATGCCTATGCCTTGAGTTTCCAAGTACTCGTGGGTATCATCTCAAAGATTTTGTCCTTCATAATTATTTGTTTTAAGTAATAATCTTCAACATAATATCATAAACTCTAAGCTTATTTATTCAATTTTCACAGTAAATTTAGTGTGAAATTAATCTAATCATAACAATTCCATATATATACAACACACCAACTCCACTGGTCGCCTTAAAGTTTAGCCTCTATAATCTGATTTCATTTTTTCTTTTAAGCTTAGTTAAGCTTTGATTACAAAAGGATCCAACAAAATTGCAGCTAAAAGTAACACAAAATTTGTCACTTGTACTAAACGACAAGGTCATTTTGCACCTAAACCTTTTCACTTTTAAAACTTTATGTCAATTAATAATTTAATATTAACTTGAAAATTAAATAAACGTTTGGCCACACCTTGAGAGCTAAAAACCTAATTTGTAAAAGGACATCTTAACTAATTATATCGGGAATATTGGGCCATCTCCTCCAATAAAAGAACGAATTCTTCGAAAGTGCGCCGGCATGGACACAAGTTAATTAATTTTAGCATTATTAAAATAAAAAAGAGAGTTGGTATTGTCATAATTACTTGCAATATAATCTCTCCATCCAATAAGATTTTATTTTTATTTTCATTTTATTACTCCCTCCCTCCCCTTGTAAGTTGTACATATCTTTTGAACATGAATATTAAAAAGTGTATAAAAATATTAATATAGTACATGTGATGTGATAAAAAAAAGTAAAAAAATAATAGAAGTAATGCAAAAAGTATTGAAAAATAATAATAAATAAGTGAATAGTAGTTTTCTAGAAAAGTAAAAAAGCAAATGAGCAACATATAGTGGAACCAACGAAAATAATAAAATGAACAAATTATAGTGGAACGGAGGGAGTATATTATTCTAAGTTTATTCGTGTAAGTCCTAAAATAAAAATTCTTATATTTCCGAAAAAAAGAGAGTATATGTCAATCTGCATGTCCTAAATTGTATTCTTGGTGAGATAACATATGTCTTTTTTATTTATAGTGAGATTTTAAAAATTATTATAGCATGTTATTATTTATATGTTCTCTTTAAAATCATAAAGTTTAACATTTACAGTAAATATATAGATGATAGACTATATAAATATTGTCTGACATAAAATAATTGATAATATAATGCATAATAAAAAAAAAGATGACTAGAATAATATAAAAACTATGCAAGAGATTTAATATTGAAATTCATTTTATCTAAATACATCTTAAAATAATACATCTATCAGATTAAGCTCGTTATTAGTATAAGTTCATTTATTCTTGAAAAAAAACAAGTTATAGTTATATAGTAATATAAAATTAAAAATATTCTATATTAATTAATAGATAATTTTAATTTGTTTTCACTTAAATTGATTTCTCGTGAAATAGTTCACAATTACTATGTATATATGATTAATCATACAAAAAGCAAATATAAACATTAAAGTTTAAACTCACAATACTTAAGACAAATCAATTTCTAGTGAAAAGAATCACAAATAATATACAATAAATATTACGAAACGACCAAACAAGAACTAATATATATAAATATCAAAATTTAAATTCATAATACTTGAGATAAATAAATTTCTTGTGAATGTATTCACAAATTTTAAAAAAAAATAGTCAATTACATTAAAAATTTTAAATTCATGATATTTTTAGTGTAACCATATTTCTTTTGGATTGATTCAATATCTAAAGCATTGACCAGTGCTTTCTCTTCCTCTAAATGCATCTTCTTCCATTATATTAAATATTATAATTTTTTTAATTTAATTAGTATTTTAATAAAATATTATTTATAAAACACACACGCACAAATTCATATTTAAAAATATATATAAAAATTTAAATTTTCAAATGCACATTTAATAAAAAAATACATACTAATAGATACAAATAAAATTTTAATATATTGACAAGAAAATATTAAATTACAAAAAAAAAATTATATTCATAAAATAGAGTAAAAATTTGAAGAAACAAAAAAAAATTGCAATTTTTATACATAATTCGATATATTACAATATATTTACGATATTTCTCGATTTTCATTCAATTTTGTACTACAAGTAAACCAATATCAATATCGATATTTTTGATATATTCACGATATTTTTTAAAAATACATTGTATCTCAATATTCATATCGCATACTTAAAACTTGCAATATATATCCGCGATATTTTCATCCTATGATTATAGGTGACAAATTAAAAGCCACCCACTTTGCATAAATATTGATTTTTCATTTACAAGAGCACATTGTACTACAAAATAACAACTACATCAAAATTATAGGTAGGAGGAAACTCTATATTGTCTAGAAAAGTATTAGAGCCTACATCATCCATTCATTCATTCATTCATTCATCTAATAATCAACATTAATTTGCAACCATCAGAAACTTGAAAACTGGCTGTGACAAGATTGTGACATCTGCAAATCTGTTGTTGTTTGACAAGAATTATCATCTGCCATCGAAGTCCTGAAAAATAATTGCCAATATATAATATTATACACAACACATAGTAGTCATTAAAGAACAAAAGATTATATCGATCTTACTCTCTTGGCCTCGACACCCAAAGGGAACTTAGAGCTCGTAGACGACCATAGTACTCTCCGATCACCAAGAAGCTTCGCGCTGCCTGCCTAATCGTCAAAATACGGTGCAGCTGATGAAGTGTTTGTTGCCTCAAATTATCAGCCTGAAATTAATTAGTGGAGTCAATAATGCATATGCAATTGGACGGTTTGGATTATAATATTAATTCAAATATTAGATGCTTTATCAAGATTTGGGCTAGTTAATTATTTCAGACAATGGACAGGATACGAATACAAAAGTCTTGGTGATAGGTACAGCAAGGGCTTCTGTTTCAATATGGTTCACTTTCAGACAAACTTTTGATGCTCAAGTTAAAGAGGATGTACTTATATATTGCCAATAAAAGAGACAATAGTTCAAAGGTCTTTATCATCCTCATATAAGCTAATGTTTATCAAATAGAAGTTGGAACATAGTGCCAAATGTATCCTTAAATTCCTTGTATTGGTCTAAATACACGAGCTTCGTCTAACCAATCGTCAGTTAACACAGCACCGTGCAGATTCTTGGATTTTCGGCATTTAGCATTGAATTACCTAACCAACAATAAAATTATACAAGCTATTCCTTTGAGGTAGTTTAAGAAAATGTATTTCTATGATTGGTTGGTCATCAGCGGGATTCCACCATAAGTGGATTTATTTGTCATTATATTTGAAGATGTAATTCTTAGCATTAAGGCATTACAAAGAAGTTAATTCGTTGAAGAGGAAATTTCTTCTCTCTCCTTTGCATAGAAGATAATATCAGGTGGTCCTATTGTGAAAATATGATGATGTCTCAACTTATATCTATCGACTCCAGAACATAAGACTTCTGAGGAACGACGCTAACATACGTTCATTTACACAAAAAAAAAAAAAAATAGACCGCACGTAGCCCACAAGAGAAAAGAAAATGTAAAGTAGAAAAGATGGAGATTCAGGATTGACACAATCTTAAGCTCTTTTTAGCTACTTTTCTCGTTCCATCAGTTCCCAACTTCCGCTTTCTCAACTTATTGCTTATCACTAACTAAAGCTAAAAGGCGACTTTCGAATAGACGAGTTAAAGTAGTGAAAATAGAGACAAAGGTCGACCGTAACCTAGTAATTCCACATTTTAGAATCAAGCTGTCATAATGCATTGTGTCTAGTAACCTCTACTTTTAGCAAGTGCTTTAAATAAAGGGTTTCATATAATAATCCAATAAAAAGAAAAAGGAAAATAAAGTACCTGTCTAACAAAGCCTTCAAGATTGGCAAGCTTTCCCAAAGCAACAGCCATGTGATGCATATTATCATTAACAGAAGAATTGGCAATTGTATCAACCAAGGATTGATGAAGTTGTTCAAGTCCTTGTGAAAGAGCTTCCTCCGCTAGCTGTGACGACTGCTGGAGCCCATAAATCCCCATAATTTGCTGCTCCGTTAACGGGTCTAATTGTGTAATTAACATCTAATCAAGCAATCAAGGACCTTTGGATCATCATTTAAGTTACAATAGCATGCATGATAATGATGAGAACGAAAAATGTTAAAGACCGAACCTTGATTAGGTCGGAAGGTCGAAAACCCCCCATCCAAAGGAAACATCTCTCAGCAGGCGTAGTCCACGTTCCAGTGATCAAGTGGAAAACATCGGATTTAGCAGCAACGCCTTTTAGGCGAAAAATTTCATCGTAATGGCCCATGTATCCGTCCACTATAACCCTCAGATCACCATCTGATAAGTGAGCTTGCAATGCGGTTCGGAGTTCAGACATGTGCCTATGATCGTCATCTAACCATCTTGCATATTCCATATCGAATATTGCACCACCTACATTACAAATTAAGTATTTGTTTCGTTAGTTGGTCTTATGTGAAACACTTTTACATGCAACTAATTCACAACTATTACTTTCCAGTACACCAACAAAATAACTAATGTTACTAAAAAATACGAACGAAATTCAAACTATTTGCATGGTAAAACTAATTCACGTACAGAGAGTCGAGTTTTACAAAACTAAAACTTCAATAATTTTTTGCTAATTGTATAAAGGTGCAATAATATTTTAAAAATAAAATTTGTTGCAAGGGTATTTTATAGAAACTCAATAAAAAAACTTAACGTGGGGACACATTAAAAACGCAACTGGACAAATCAGAAGAAGACAACTTTAACAACCAACCACTACATTTGTTTTTTCTTTTATTACATTGTTATTCTCATGTAAATCTTGGCATTCTGCTACACTACAAACATTTGTTGCCAGAATTCGTAGGCACAACAATGGACTTTTAAGATTCCAAATATATGCAAATAAAAAAAAAACTAATGTGAAAAAGAAAACAGTCAAACACACTGTTCCTGACTCTTGGTACGAATCTTTTTTTTCCTTGAAACAGTAATTAAAATATGAGAGGGCAAATGGACAAGCAGATATCATTAAGTCAAAAGAAAGATTTTTCTTTTTCTTCGTTAATAATATGAGCCAATTTAAGTATATAGCAAATAGTCAAAATTTTGGATCATTAAGAAAAAAGTCTAGCTATATATGTCTAAGAGTTGAGGAGTTTGACAATTTTGATAATTAGAGTATATAATATCTATGCAAGAAAACTTCATAATAACAAGAAATGGAAAAGACTAAGCACTCCCTAACGTTAAAAGGATTAGTCTTGTATGCACCAGTTACACGGTGCAACTCAAGTTCATTTTTTAAAAGTTAAACAAAATACTACTGAAAAGTTACACATGTTATTATTGAAAAGTTAAACTGTGAAAAATACACTTTTTAATAATAACATGTGTAACTTTTTAATATATTTTATTTAACTTTTAAAAAATAAACTTGAATTGCACTAATTGATGTACAAGTGACTTACTCAAGTTAAAAATGAAGGGCATTTGAATACCAAAACCAAAGAGGGAAAGGGTCAAAAAGTTCACCTTTGCAAAATTCCAAAACGAGAAAGAAAATGATTCATTAAAGTATTCCAAATGGCAATGCAAGAAAGGGCAGTTTAGTAAATGATTACACTATACAATGATGTAGACATACCAGAGCTAATACTCCCACTTGCAATCCCACCGCCTCCTACGAAAAGACCCTGCAAACAGTGAGTCAAGAATCAATCAATCACACCATTATTATTAATATTTTAGAGCATTAAATGACCAAAACTTTCAAAATATTTATTTATGTCAATATTTAGATGCTAGCTTAGCATTACCTGTGACCTTGCCCTGTGAAGATCTTGTTCTAGTTGAGTGAGCCTGATTCTGCTTGATTCCAGCTGCTGCACATAGGCCTGAAAGAATATACATACATACATATGTATATATATTTATAAGGGGGAGGTTTAAAATGGTGAAAAGAGGATGAAATTGAAATTTATACTCGCTCCATCCATAATAATTGATCCTGCTTTTTTACACGTAGTTTAATACAATATCTTGGATGATATTATGTGATATTATGAGATCCGTTTAGAAATTTAAAAGTTGTATATTAAAAGTGTACAAACATATTTTGTATTTACAATTTTTAAATTCATAACGTGCAAAAAAAAAAAAACAAGATCAATTATTATGGACCGAGGGAGTAATTATCAAGACTAAACCTTTTTCCTAAGTCTGCTCTTCCTAGCAGCTTCCCTATTCTGGGCTAGACGTCTCAATGTCTGTAACAAAAATTAGGAAAACAAAATTTATATTCAAGATAAAACATTTCAATCTTGAGCTAAAATACTTAACAAAAAAAGTAGTAATATAAGTACATGCATGCATGTGAATAGTGGGCTTCATCACCTTGGTATCAAGAACCTTGTCTGAGTTAGAACCAGGCCCTCTTCTCTGCATTATTTTAGAGGAGAATTAAATAATTGAGTAAATAAATTTGTAAAGACTTGGTGTAATAATTAGAGTCAGAGCTAGATCACATAAATTTATAAGGGAGTTTATGGATTACTTGATTTTTATATCCTTTTACAAGGGAGAGGAAGATAACGTGTCAGAATGGCAGAATCATTTCAAAGATTTCAATCTTTTTTAGCAAGAAAATCAAGTTTATTAACAGGATATATGCATATTTTCAGAGTTCTGATTAGGGGTGGACGGTACGGCATACCGAAATTTTTTTCGCCATACCGTTACCGTACCGAAATTTTCGATATCGAAAAATATCATACCGTTGTCATACCGAAAATTTCGGTATACCGAATTTCGATATACCGAAATTTCGATACCGAAAAAAATCATACCGTTTTCATACCGAAAATTTCGGTATACCGAAATTCGGTATGACAACGGTATACCGAAATTTTTGGTATACCAAAAATTTTGATTTTTTCGGTATACCGTGACATACCGAAATATTTCGGTATACCGAAATATTTTAGGTATACCGAAATATTTTCAATATGAAATTTTCGGTATATCGCGATATACCGAAATATTTTCGGTATACCGAAATATTTCAATATACCGAAAATATTCGGTATATCGCGGTATACCGAAATTTCTATATTTATATACCGTTACCGTATCGAAATTTTCGATACGATACCATACCGTACCAAAAATTTCGGTATACCGAAAATTTCGATAAATTCGATATTTTTCGATACAATAAGTCCGGTATACCGGTATTTTCGATATTTCCTCCACCCCTAGTTCTGATTGCTGATATGTGCACTGTTTTCTTGAAAATAATAATAATGATGGCCAGAGATATTTATTCCTTGATTTAGTTTCATGATTTCCCATAAAGATTTTTGCAAAAAAAAAAAGAAAAAAAGAAAAGAAAACTGCAGTTCTTGGGAGGAGAAAAAGTTGGTAATTATGGACTAGGACTTGAACTGGAGTTGTCCATTATAATAGAGCAGAAAAGATAAAAAGAAAAACCACTGTAAAGATTCTACTTTTCTCTGATTTGCATGTCAGAAAAAATAAAATAAAAATAAAACAAAATCAGGGAATCCCTTCAGTCTCTTTCCAGAATTATTGGGATTATGCTCAAGAAGAATATGATAACAAAGGATCAAATTAGATAAAAGCAAGAACCTTTTCCGGTGTATGTTTGACCGCCGGTACTCCAGCGGCGGTGTCCATCTGCGGCGTCGGAAGGTGGTTCTGTTCAACAGCCGCCTTTCGACTCACCGGAGAATCAGGCGCTGTGGTGGAAAGTGTGTTCACTGCCGATCCAGAATCAGTACTCTCCTCTCCTGATTTTGAGCTCCCCTATATTTATTACACCACAAAAATTAGTCAAACGCTTTCATCATCCACCTAAAAAACAAATCTTTATTCAAAAAAGAAACATAAATTTTTAAGAAACCTCCGGAAACACTCAAAGGGATAAAGATAGAGATAACCCCTTTGTTTGAAGTTTGATGTTTGTTATGATGTGCAATAAAAGAAGAGAGAGATACACAAAATGGTCAAAGAATAGTACTTGCTGGAATCTCATAGGCCAAGAAGGGAACATCTCCAGAGTTGCAGAAGGCCTGATTGTGGTGTATAAAGCTGCACAAAATCACAAACCAAAATCTTCAAGAATCACAAGAAAAGATATAAATACACACAAGTCTTAATTTTTTGCAGAGACCCTTTGAACCTAATCCCCTTTTATGCAATATATATATATATATATATATATATGTATATATAAATGAGCAGTTATGGAGTCAGTAAGAAAATCATGCAAGCAGGGCTTGTTTTTGCCTTATTTGAAAGGCACGCCATTTCAAATCTCTTGTACAAGAATGATTTCTTCCTCACAAATGGTAAGAGCCCTTTTGACATGTTCAAACCCCCCCCCCCCCCCCCCCCCCCCACAGACGTCAGAAAAGATGAGGGAAAGCAGCGTACGTTGTTTTTTGTCATCATTATTGATCTTAACACCTTGCAGAACAATGGCCTCCTCAAGTTCTCCAAAATCAAAAGTTGGCCCTTCTTGATTTCTTTTTCCAAACATAATTAAAAAAGAAAAAATAGGGATAAAATAAAAAACCCATGTCAGAATTTAATTTAATCAAAATTAAATTTGGGGCTTACATGAAGCTTGAATTGGTGTAGGGAAGAGCATATGGGATGTTGTGATGGTGCGAAGCTCCCGAGTCAGACAAAGGCTCTCCCAGTCTATGGCTAGCCATGCAAACTCCCTCTTCCAATTTTTCAGGCCATTTTCATATTTTTCATAAAGTTATAAGAATGATGAAAAATAGAAGAAAGATTTGTTCTTGATGTTGAGGGATTTGAGGACAGAAAGTCCACTTTGTTGAGGGGGGAAAAAAGATAACTGGAGTGATGAGCAAAAAGATCAGACCTTTCTTGTCAAAATATATATTCAAGTAGTAGGAAGAGAGGAGGGTCCAGTCTTATTCGCATGAAAACATCCCCCTCTCTCTCCTCTCTCTCTCTCTCTCTCAAATGATTTGCAAAATTTGATCCTTTCTTCCAAGGGTCTCTGTCTGGCTTTCTTTTCACTCCTTCTCCACGAAGAAAACTTAAAAACCGTGCGATTATTCTATTTGTTATGTATTTGTTGTGGGGATGTATGTACGTATATATGCAGTATAGCTTGTATCAGTAGCAGTAATTATTAGTATCAGTATCGAAACACAGTTTATGGTACACAAAAATTTGTCCTCTGTCTGAATCCCTTCCAGGCTTTTGTGGGGTTTGAAAATTTTAATCATTAATTAATTTGTTTTTAGTAGTGTTTTAAATAAAATAAAATAAAATGTGGGGTCTTGGGCAGGAATTCACTAGAAATCACTGACTCCTACTCCACTCTCCTGGTATCTCTCTCTAACCGCCTATGCGTTCCTATTGGCCCTTTTCTTGGAGGCTGATTTTACTAATTAACAAATCCGATGTTACTCTGGTGGCAGTGAAGGTTTAATAGTTAAAATATTCAATTTCAAGTGTGTAATAACAATAAGTTCTAAGTTGGAATATATACAGAGCAGGTCCTTCTTACAAGCGAACAATTTGAAGTGATATATTTTTAAAGAATATTTTTTTTTGTATAAAATAATGGAATATAAATAAATATATATAAGTGTTTGAGTATGCATGTAAATTTATATTTTTATTTTTAATAATGTGTAAATTTATGTGAATTGTCAAATTTACCGGGATTGAGTACAAGAGCTATTAGTGTTAGTACACTCATTTGCAGAAAAAACAAATAATATAAAAACACTTTCTCCATTTTATTATAAGTTGTTCATTTTGTCATTTTCATCTGTCTCGCTATATATTGTTCATTTGTTTTTTTTACCTTTTAATATAACTACTATTCACTTTTTTATAATTATTTTCAGTACTTTATACACTATTTCCATTATTTTTTCACTTTTCTTCATCACATCATATGTACTATATTAATATTTTTATATACCCTTTTTAATATTAGTGCCCAAAAGTTATGAGCAACTTATAAGAGGACGGAAGGAGTACTATTCTCTATGTTCCAATTTATTTTTTACAAGGGACATGATACACAGTTTTTAAAAAAAAATAAGTATATAAATGTGAAATAAAATAATAAAATATAAAAATATATTTTATTAATTTTTGTGAGTGTAAATTAATTTTTTTTAAGTGTAAAATAATTGAGATATTCTAAAATAGAAAGTGTAAAAATTATCTTGACACCACTAACAATATTACTCTTCACACCAAATTTTAAAAGAATATGTGTTAGTTTACGTTATCCTTAGAATCTTTTCTCACCACGGTAGCCAGTCGAATATAAATGAATTTGTCATATATATTTGTATGTATAAATTACATTAATGACTATTTGAGCTATTAATCATTCTCTAGTTTGATTTTCAATGTGCGAATGAGATAATTAAAAACCACATGAGCAAGAGAGATGAGACAAGGGTTGGATCGTTATGAGTTAAAAAAAATGGGAAGTTAAAAGTGGTTGAGAAAGAAAAAACAATTAAAAAGGATTTTTTAAATTTATTTTTTTCTTGATCTTTAATTTGTAGTATGTTGCAAAGTGGTAGAGTTTACTTTTTGTGTTATTTGAGAGTTTGACAACTCATGCCCCTTGACAATATTTATAATCTAAGATGTTGCTTATTTATAGCCTTTCAACCAAAACAAATAATTAAACAAACAAATCACCAAATAAAACATCCACTTGTGATTTTTATTAATTAGTCTCCATTGGATTTGTTTGGTATTATCTCATTTGTTGATAGGTCTACATCCATTATTTGTCATCACCCCAAACCAAAGCCATGCCACATCAAGATTCTTTTTTCCCTTAATAGAAATAAACTCCCTAATTCATGGTTGGGGAGAGAGAGAGGTCCATGGTAGCTAGAGTGGACTTCATCACATTCTTCACATTCATAAGGTCCACTTTGAAAACATTAGGTATGTATGTTCTTTTTTGCTAGATAATGTCCCAATATACATATATAATTTATTTAAAGAATAGAGCCAATTATGTCCAATCTCATGTAAACTGCCCCTTTGCCATGTATATAGATATATAGGGATTTTTGTTCCTATTCATGTGATGGGACTAATCAATTAATTTAATTTATGTATATATCTTTCATATGAAGTGACTAACCAGGTGGGTTAGCTCACCTGACTACCGGGCTCCTTACTTGAGTGAGTGGTTCGAATTTGATCCCCTTTGAAAATTAATTAGGAGTGAGATATAAGGTTGACTTGGAGATATTCTTGGAGTGTCTGAAGACTTGATGAACTAACTTCTAACAACTAACATTTACCGATAAAATATTTCAAGGAAGTGACTATTAAACATTAATTTATTAAGAACGCAACTACTACAAAGTTATTAGAACCACTATTATCATTGAGTGGTAGCTAGATCGTTAAAAGTTATTAGACAAGAATTATTAATGCTTATGAATTATATAGATTAGAGTTTAAAATATCAACCAAACAATTTGATGGTTTGCAAATAATTTAAGAACAAAGGGCATCAAGAAAGAGACATTGCGACTTAGGTTGATGAACCCATGGTCTATTAATTTCGTGGAGTGATTATTGTTATTAATAATTATTAATTGATTTATTCATAATAGTTTCGAATGTGTTTTCGTTTTCAATTAATTTTGCGTGTATACGATGTGTTTCCTACCAATTATTCTCATTCCTATGTATACTAATGATTTATTTTAGGAAAATTGTGGGCCTAGACAGAGGGATATGTTCCTAATTGGAGTAGGTGTTCATGCATCTATAAGTTCACCACTCTTTATTCATATTATTATGGAAATATTCTAATATTTATTGATATATTGTCTCACACACACATATATATATAACAATATATCAATATATATGGAGAATTATAAAATAGTTCTCAAAATTGACAAAATTTATAAATTGGTTATGTGCAGAAAAAATTACACTTTTGTGCAGATATTTTGAACCAATTTGTAAATATAATCACTTTTTTAACCAATATGCAAGTCACCCATAATTAAATTCATACATTTAATAATCAGAGCTTTGCAAATTATCAATCATACGAACATAAGGACACTACTACACAATGCCACTTGGACAGCTTTACTTGGACAACCATTGTGAAAATCGCTCTCCAAGTTACCACTTGGAGAGCGGTTATGCAGAATAAAAAAAAAATGACTTTGAGAGCGGTTTATAACCGCTCTACAAGAAGGACCCGGTTTAAAATTCATATTTAAAAAAAAAACATTAAAGGGTTAAAGCGGTTTTAACCGCTCTACCCAAAGCGGTTTTTGACCGTTCTCACGCTAATAGCGTTTAAGAACCGCTCTCCAAGGTAGAGCGGTCTACAACCGCTCTCCAAGTGGATTTTACTTAGGGCACCTTCCCTCCCCCAATTTCAGATTTTGCACTCATCTCTTCTTCCCCAATTTCAGCCTCCCCCAAAATCGCCTCCTGCCGCCTCCCGCTTCCGCCTTTATTTACAGGTAGGAAAGATAATATATATATTTATATATATGTGTATATATATATATATTGAAATCTTATATATATGTATATATACATTATATATGCAGTCCAGACGCATCGTTGTCGTCGCCGGGAGCCGCAACTTGGCCTCACCGCCGCCGCATCGTCGTTCCCTCGCCGCCGCCGTACGTACTGGTAAGTTTTCAAGTGTTTTTTCGTTTATATATATATATAGTATGTGAGAGACATGGGATTTTTTTCAATTTTTTTTCGTTTATATGTATATATATAAAAATACTTAACATAATATTTAAATTAGGATTATTTATTTAATTTTTTGTGTATATACAGTAATTAATTTGTCTTTTTTTATTTTTAATAATTATTGAGTTAGTAAATTATATCAAGATGAGTATAAATAATTATATCAAGATTAGTTCATTTATTAAATAATTAGCTATCATATATATTAATTATAGTTCTAAAATCCACTAATTAAGTGTTCAAAGATATGTAGAATACACGACTGTTTCAAAGTTGAGCACATACATGTATTGTTCTATTATTGATTTTCGAGGCCCAAAATTCTCAAGTTAGTCATTTAATTTAGATATGCATTTAATTTTTAATTTTTATCAATATATTTTAAATATCTTTAAATTAAATTTCAATATTTTCTCTATATGTTTTCAATATATATCCATAAATTTACAGCAATTGTCATTACCGTTGAATGCACATATACATACAATTCAATCAACCAATGGAATATTAACAGCTCATATTTAATTTACTAACTCAATAATTATTGAGTTAGTAATCTATACAATCTATACAAAATATTTTTATATTTCTAATGAATTTTTTATACTTTTAATTAAATATTTAGTATTTAAAATAGTCTAATGATAAATATATGATGAAACTATTTTTACACGAAACCCACTCGTCGTAATTAAATATATGATGAAACTATTTTTACACGAAACCTACTACTTTAATAATATTAATAATTGTAGATTATTTTCTGAATTTTGTTTTTGTAATTGTAGGTGATACATTTGAACAAGTGACTCGATTGGATTCATTGATATCATCTGTATTCACTATCATCGTAAGTTTACTTTTTAAATAAATAAGTATTAATTGGCATGGTAGAATTTTATTTTAATTTTATAAGTATGATGATCGATGTTCGATCCATGATTAACTATATGATGATCGATGTTCGATCTGTGTTTGAATATTAGAATTTTATTGTATAATGTAGTTGATGTGAAGATGGGAGATAATTGTTGGTTGTTGTTTGCTGTAGAATGTGCATTCCGATTTGATTATTTTTAATTAAATCGGAAATGGATGCACTAGGATGTTGATTAAATGGGAATTATGATAAAATCTAAACGAAATTCTGTCGAATTTTTTAAAAAATATGAATATTTAGTTAGAATATATATGCAGGGTCGAATTATATGACTAGAAGTGTTAGTAGGGTCCCAATAATACCAAATGAATTAAGTGTTCAAACTTTTAAAAGAATTTGAATAAATATATGACAATCATATTATTATTTCATAAGCATCTTTAGTTCTATATGGATCGAAAGTGGATTCAAGTAGATGATCGATGTTCGATCAATGTTTGCATATTAGAATTTCATTATAGGGTAGTTGATGTGGAGTTGAGAAATAATTGTTGGTTGTTGTTTGTTGTAGAATGTGCGTTCTGATTTGATTATTTTTAATTAAATCGGAAATGGATGCACTAGGATGTTAATGAAATGGGGATTATGATAAAATCTAAATGAAATTCTGCAGAAAATTTTAAAATTTTTTAATATTTAGTTAGAATATATATGTAGAGTCAAATTATATGACTAGAAGTATTAGTAGGGTCCCAAACTTTGAAAAGAATTTGAATAAACGTATAACAATCATATTATTTTTTTCATAGGCATTTTTAGTTCTATATGGATCGAAAGTGGATTAGAGCAGATCAATTATCAGATGAGTATAGGAATGGGGTAGAAGAATTTTGTAATCATGCAATGAGATACTGCACCGACCCTCGGTACATTTCATGTCCGTATTGGAAATGTATGAATGGGAAATCCGTTAGTGGTCGAGAAAATTTGTTCGATCACTTGATGATTCACGGTATTGATAAATCATATACCGTTTGGACATATCATGGTGAGAGAATAGGTGAATGTAGCTCAAGTAACCTAGGAGCTGACTTTATGTTATCTGCTTGTAGAGGACATTTACGGGCCTTGACCAATCCAAGAAGAAACAAATATTGATGAAAGCTGGGACTTTGGCCAAGAACTTTCGGGCTTCTCTGAGGAATTCCGCAAAACACCCTGACACTGGTCTGTACACGTCTCACCCGCCTACTCCATATATTGGTCATCCTATGGTTGAGCCGTACTGGGATGAATTCATACGTAGATCGATGGCTGACGATTTTTAGGTAAAGATAACGCATACACTAATTTTCTCTATTTTAATTCATGATATAATTTTGTGTTAATATTTCATTGTAGGCTAAAAGTAAGAGAAACAGCCAACAAGCGAAGAATATGGAAGCACGATATCGTGGATCTTCCAAAGCTTATGCACGCATAAGGGAAGAAATGGTGAGAACAAAATTTTATACCACTTAACCTTATTAGTATATTCGTTTTTAGTAATTTTAATTAAGAAACATGTTCATCAATATCGTAGCTGGTAGAAAAAAAGAAAGCTGGAGAGAGCAACCCTGTTGTTGGTCGTTACGAGTTATTTCAAACTACCAGAACGACTCCTTATGGGAGAGTTCCCGATCCTGCGTCACAGCGCATTATGGATAATGCTGTAATCTATATATTATGTTTTTTTCATTTCAAACTATTATTTGATTTGATATTATATTATAATAACCTTTTGTGATTCAGGGGCACTTATCTCAAAGCATGACTCCTGACGACCTCCGCTCTATTGGTGATAATGATCTACTTGCACGGGCTTATGGTCGTCAGGAGCATTCTGGCCGCCTGAGGGGCACTGGCTTTGGCGTGACAAAGACAACATTGATGATGACACCTGGTGTTGCAGCTATGGAGAAGGTGGATAAACTTTCGGAGCAGGTAGCCATGTTGACCAAGCAAATGGAGTTTTTTGCTTCTCGATTCCCGAGTCAAGGACCTCAATCCAGTGCTGGAGCCACTCATCAAGATAGTTGTCCAACTATGTTTTCTGTTGATGTTAGGGAAGAAGTTCACTATCCACCTGAAAGTAGCTCCCAGGTATAAAAATCATCAAATTTTATTATAGATTAGTATGTTTTATAATTAAAATTTTATTTTAACAGTTACCGACCGCTCGCTATCTGTATTTGGAGCATCCTCTTTGGTTGGTGGCTCAAGGCACATTGTACAGTAGCTCCAGTGGAGTTATTCATGGTATGCCCATTACTCCTGATTTTCAGAGGGTGATGCTCGATGTACCCGTCGCCGAAGAAGAGAGTTCGCCGGTGCCAAAACCAATAGATGAGGCGATCACAGTTGGGACAGCGATCGGGCACTTTCTAGAATGGCCGACAAACTTGGTCTCTCTCACCTTGAAGGTAAAGAAAATAATGTTATTAATGTTCATTATGTTATTTGTTCTAAACAATATTGCATATTGAATGTAGGTATTACCGACTCCGTAAAAGTCAAAACAAAAAACAACGAATGTTGTGGACAGTGAGAGAGAGACACCGAGGGGCTCCATTGGTAGAGTGCGCAAACGTGGTTATCCCATGTCAGATGACCTACCTCACAACTGCGCTCTACAGGCTATGGTGCAGCTGCAGGTATCGACATCTATGTTCAAACAAATAGAAGTTCCTATTTCTGGTTTTTTTCATCAAACTAGTTGGAGCGACTGGATAAACCGGGAAAATATTCTGGAAGTATTAGAAGATGGGGAGTTGAGTGCATCTGCCATATGTTTATACCTTAGGTATGTGGTTAATAATTTTCAGTATTTACTTCTTATAAAGTTTTACTTTATTTTTAAATATTAATGCGCGTATATATGTTTTTTAAAGATATTTGGGTGAGGTATATCTCTATAGAGATATGGATGCATGTTCAAAGTATACATTCATCTCTCCCCAAATGTCTGTGCTCATTGGTGATAGGAAGCATAACATGGAGAGTATGATTACACATATGGTGACATTTCAGCGGAGAGATCATCTCATTTTTTGACCTACGAATGTGGGGTGAGTACAACAAATATTTCATTAAGTTTCTATTAATAATAAAATGTAGTTAATTTTAATATTTTTAATGTAATGCAGGGAAAATTGGGTGTTGGTCGCGATAAACATGCAAACACTTGATCTGTATTATAGGGATCCAGCTGGTGGGATGAATACGAGTTACCCTCAACTCATGTCATATATGGAAATGTAAGTTAATTTATAATGATTTATTTAGTCATAACTTATTTCAAAATAATAATTTATAATATACATATGTAAAATAGTTTGATGAGGATGTATCGGTGTCGGCTGTCAGGCCAAGACTCAACATCTATCAAGCAAGTGAAATGGAAAACTATTCAGGTTATTAATTTACTTTAGAAAATTATCAAATTATTAGAAAATAATTATAATTGTATGACGTGTTCATCATTGCTAATCAACAGGTTCCGAGGCAACAAGATGGGGTGCACTGAGGACATTTTGTGTGCTGTTATGTTGAAGATATAATTCAATCTTACCGGACGATCATTCCTACAAACGTAAGTTTGTTTATCTATTTATTGAAGTTATTATTGATTGAATATAAGTATTTATTAACTAATTAATTTTTCAAAATTTTACAGTTTGTATATGAACGTCCGCTCGAGTATTACTCTACAAAAAGAATGGACGATTGGAAAATTGATTGGTCAGGATATTTGTACAATCGGTTTTTTGCTTAAACTTTTTGTGTGACAATATGTAAACTTATTTAATTATATATTAAATTTTATTAATGTGTATATTTATTTGATTGATGTTTTATTTAATTAGTGAATAACTGATGTGTATATTTATTTTATTGATTTTAGGAATTTATTATATATTGTTTGATATTAATTAATTATTTAATTGATTTTAGGGAATAATTGTAAAAATAAATCAAATTTTAAAAAAAGCTTGCAGAGCGGTTAAAAACCACTCTGCAAGTGCCCTCTAATTAAATAATAATAATAATAATATGCTGGCAGAGCGGTTAATAACCGCTCTGCAAGTGCCCCTAATTAAAAAATAAAATAAAATAATAATATGCTTGCAGAGCGGTTTTTAACCGCTCTCTAAGTGAGAGCGGTTAATAACCGCTCTCCAAGTGCGGATCTTGCACTGCGGTTCCACAACCGCTCTCCCCACTTGGAGAGCTGCCACTTGGAGAGCCCTTAAGAACCGCTCTCCAAGAGCAAAAATAAGGGCTCTCCAAGTACCATTCTGTACTAGTGGGATGTTTGATTTGGAATATTGTGAAAATGGGATTTGAGATTGCAAATTTTAATATGCTCTACTTTGAAACTTAAATTATTAAATTTCACATTCTCTTCTATAAACATTATAAAAGCATTAATTATTTTATAATTATTCAGGTAAGACAAAGTCTTGTGTGCATATTGAACATATATGCATTATAGATATAAAATAGAAATTTAAAAATTTGCAGGATATTATTGAAATTCGGGTAAAAAATAATAAAATTTGTAGATTTTGATCGGGTCGGATCGGATCTGGATAATTTTTAAATTTCAGAATTTTTGCTTCTAGATTATGTTATTATTTTTGCAAATGCATGTTACTATAAGATAAAATGTGTGTGACTATAAGACTAAAATATTTTTATACATATATATTTATTTATTTATTGTAGAAATATTCTTTTGCATACAATGTAAGAGCAAAATGTATGTTACTATAAAAAAAAGACTCCCTCTGTCCCTATATATGTTTCACGTAGCTTTTGGGCACATGAATTAAGACAAAAGTATACGTGATGAGATGGAAAAAATGAAAAAGTAATAGGAATAGTGTAAAAAGTAATAAAAATAATAATAAAAAGGTGAATAGTAGTTTCAGAAAAAGGTAAAAAGAAAAACAAATGAGAAATATATAATAGGACGGACGAAAAGTGAATAGTAGTTTCATAAATATTTATTTATTTTTACAATACTATTTTTTTTCATATAATAACAAATATAAAATAGTAAAAGTGTTATTATATGAAATAATATACCTAGATTTAAAGATGTGATGAATAAATAAAGAAACACATATTTTTTCTTATAAAATACATTTTGTCCATACAGTAACATACATTTGTTATATAGTAATACAACTTGAAAGCAAAATGTGTGTTACTCTTAGAGTAAATGTGTGTTATCGTAACAACAAAAGTCTGTTACTATAGTACAAATATTTATTTGTCCTTATAGTAACATATAAATGATGTATTATTATATTAACAATATATTATCAACATAAATCAACAAAAAAAATTAATTAAGAGTCACATATTCGTTTTTTGTAAAAATATATTATCCTTACAGTTACTTTAAAATATAAATAATTTTTTTAAGAAGTAATAACACATATTTTGTCATACAATAACACACATTTATTCATATAGTAACATAATTGGGGACTGCCATGATTTTTTCTTCAAATTTTTATTTAACCCGGTCTGACACACTTAGTATACGCGAATTTTAATTTTGATCTATCCATAAACCATGAATTTTTAATTTATCTATTTTAAGTATATTTGATCAAAATAGTAAAAATGGGTGTAGATTCTTGTGTATTGTACAAGTCAGTCTTGGTGCAATATTGCATGCAACTCTTTGTGTTCAGGTAATATTTATTTACGTTTGGAGATGGATGAAGCTATAGCTGGCAGGCCGGCCAAGTCACATTCACGAGTTGGGCCGGGTCGGCCCATTTTTCAATTGGGCCTATAAAAATTGATTAAAACCACAAATATATTACCCCAAATTTTCTTTATCATTGTTATTCAAAACAGGTATTAATATTTAACTATATCTGTGTTCATTTTTTAATTAAATTATATATGAATTTCATAAGTAAATCAATGTATTTTGTATACTACTTTTATAATTACAATATTTATTTAATTCTTTATTTTTCAAGTTAGCTGAAATTCTAATGTCATCTTGCTATTTATGAATAATCTAACAGTTTACATGTTAATTACTATATTATTTGCAAACTCAAAACCTATTTGTACTAACACTACATGCTTAATAAATATATTGATAGTTATGTTTTAATATTTTTAATTACTAAACAATTATTAAATACTTATTATATTTTTTTTAGAATAATCATGTTTAAAGTTGTTTAAAAAACAACTGTATATTTTTAAATACAATTATATAATATACAATAATTTATTAAAACATTTAATTTAAAATTAATATATAATTTATTTATATACTAGTTGAACCCTGTACTTAAAAAATCTATTTCGGGCCAAACAGGTCGGCCCGTGGTCCGTCGGGCCAAAATGGCTCGAGCCCATCTGACCAGACGGGCCGAGTCAAAACGGTCCGATTTTTTTGAGCCATTATATTTTGAACCCAAAATCAGAACAAAAATCGGGCGGGCCAGGCTTGCCCATCGAACTGGGCCAAATTGCCAGCTCTAGTTGGAACACACCCGGATGGAGAAAAAAATAGATGATGTAAATCTTATGAATAGTAAATTTGTGTTTGATTTAAATTGGATGTGATAGGAGTTGATGAAATTTTTGCATGTTTTGAAACTCTACAAAACAACTTCTCGAATTATTTTTTTCTCAAAAGTTATGAGCGTTGGTTTAAAAAAAAACAATTCTAAAAATTATTTTTAGTATTTCAAAACAGACATTTTATATCAAATTAATATTTTTGAGTGATAATGTGTATTATTTTATTATTATTATTATTATTTATTAGTTAGTGGGTAATGATTGAATGAATGTATATTTATTATACTATTTTTTAATAATAATATATAAATTATATATACATAATATAAATAATTTTAAGAAATAAATAAACTAGATAATAAATAACTCTTTAAATGAATAAACATGCTAATTTTGATGTAATTCTTTTAATTAATTATTATTAGTTTAATTTGTACAATTATCATAATATAGTTAAATTGTTAATGTATATGATTTAACCTAGAAGTACATCGAAAGGATGATGTAAACATGGACAAAAACTTGTATACACTTGGGTATAATCTAATAACCCAATTATAAAAATAGGACAAATATAATACGTATAACAACCCAACTTCTTCAACTAGTTCCTCACTTTTGTCGATGCCTCCGTTGTTGGAATTACAAACGGTAAATCTTTATTGACATCAGAGATTCCTCTCCGATGGGTCATGCTCCATGCAACAAACCTTGTGAACGTAATCATCCACGACGTACTCGAAGAATCCTAATGAGTACATTCGTCGCTTTATTTCCACCATGCACCTTCATCGCTGGTTCGCAGTTGCAACTAACACTTTCGAGCTCAATCCAAAAGTTGTCATCATTTCTATTTTCGTTGTTAAAGTTGTTACTATTGTCATGAGAGAAGATTTAATGTGTACGGAAGGAGACGAATCCAGTGTGCCTTTATTTCATGAAGTCCAACATTGGCTTCATGGTGGTTATGACTTTCCGCGTTTGGACGAGTAAGTGGAGAATATGATGATGGAATTTTCTTGTCTCTCTTACTGTGGCAATATGAAGAAGTTTGGTTATGGCATCCATAGCCACTTTATATCCTACAAATATAGCACATATGTCTATTACTGTAATGCACAAAGACTGTCATTGTCATGCACTATGATTATCACCAACACCAAAACTTAAATACGACATACCTGCTTACATATAAAACTTCACATACACGCGTAAGCACGATTATGTGGCTGAAAGAACCTTGATTACACCAACAGCCGACAAATCAACTAAATTCTTCCAACAAAGACAATATTAATTTGAAATATATAATGCTTAATACCCTCAAATTAACATTAACTCCGGACCAGCTCCGAAAAACATGCAAAATAAGTCAAGACTCGAAGAGAAGAATTAGACGATCCAATAAAGATTGGACCCAAAACAATAGCTCAATTTTACTTAAAAAATTCTTTATAATTTCTTTTCACACTATTAATAAAAAAAGTTAATTTTTATAAAAAAAAAATTACAGGTTACACGCATGTTTAAATATGTCAATAAAGAATATTTTAAGAAATATGAATACATATATGTGTTAGCCATTATATTAAACCTAATAATACTCTCTCCTTCCCATAAAAAAAAAATCATTTTTTTATTTTCATTTATTTCATAAAATAGACTTATCATGATATTTAAAATATTATTAAATTTCTATTTCTATTTCCATTTTTATTCCTATTAAATATATTTAGTTACTAGTAATTGTTTTGCAAAATGAATATAAGGATTAAATGGTAAAATATATTAAAATAAAATTTTAATCTAATTATAATAATTTTTATTTTTTGAATTTATGTGAAAAAAATTATAAAATCTTTATAGGATGGAGGGAGAATGTAAATAAATTATTGAGATTATATTTACTCAGTCCAGCATCTACTAAATTAATATTAAGTGACCTAATATTTCCAATGAAAGTCGTTTCCTAAGGTCTTTGTAATCAGATTAAATTACAGAATGTTGGATAACTTTTGAAATTGAAATCTATAATTAATGGAGATATGTACTTAGCTTGAAAAATATTTAATTTCATATATAATTAAGCACATCCTTTAGAGACTTGTAATTGCTTCTTTGACTATAATACTTATATTTTTAGTAACAAAATGTTGCAAATAGTCAACTAATTAGAACTAATTAATCCTCATATACTTTGTGATTAATTAAGTTGTTCAATTAACTTCAAAGCATGCTTTGATCAAGTCCTCCGATCCAATGCAATTTCTTAGTATAAAGTTGACAATAATATATAGTAGTATTATTGGATTTTGTAACCATGATTCATGCTCACAATTTGACTTACTATTTGAGGTTTACTTTTAGTTTTCACTCTTTCAAATATTGAATTCTCATGTTAAAAGAAGAAGAAAATTACACCAAAAATGTTGCTATGGTCCATATTTTTACACTTCGAATTAAAGAAGGCTTAATTTTAATTTAAATCATGATTTATTTTTCTTAAATTTTATTTTAAGTTAAATCTTTGATCTTGTTAAAAAAATAATTTTTTTTTTTTTTTTACAATTAAGACTTACATGCATATTTGTCTCTGCCCAAAATTTACGTGGCGTCTACATGGCATATGTCCATAAAAAAATTAAATTACATGGCAAAATTTAAAGTGTTAAATGCAATTTAAATCGCCACTTTTTTAAAATTGCATTTTAAGCTAAACTGTTTAGATATTGTTAAAGAAAACTTCATTTTTTTTTTTTTTTTTTGCAATTAAGGTTACAAACACATTTTTCTCTACATGTTGCTTATGTAGTATCTACATGAGGATCCACAAAAAAAAAATTATGTAGTAAAACTTATAATTAAATTTTCAAATTCGAAATAATTTTTCAAAATCTTACGCTCCAGTTTCATTTAACATCATTCTTATAAGAATTATTCGCACTTTATTCGTTTCATGAATTAGTTGTTAGAAAATTTTGTGGGTTTGATACTCACTCTTTACTACAAAAAAGTTAAACTTTAATAGAAAATGAAATTTTTCGCAAAAAAGTCAATTTCAGTCATTGCAAAAATACCTTGCTGAAATTGCAAAATTTTCACAGCTCATTACATTTGTATCTATATAAATTTATCACCCATTTTATGATGTGTTTGATGCTAATGTAAAAATTAGTTTACTGCTTTTATTGGAAAGTAGAGACCTCTAGATCACTAAAAAATTAATAATTTGTAAAAATTTCACAATTTCAACATACATTTTTTCAATGACTAAAATTCAATCGGGATTATCGTTGAAATCAATTATTTCAATAGAAAAAACTCTATATTTCATAGGAATTTAATGTTTTTTTTTAATGAAAAGTGAATATCAAACTCACAAAATCTTCAAACAACCAATTCATCAAACGAATAACGTAAGAAAAATCATGATAAAAATGTTGTTAAATGAAATTAAAACGTAAGACTTTGGGAAATTATTGAGAACTTAAAATTTTAATTTTAAGTTTTGCCATATAGTTTAATTTTTATTGTGGGTCCAGTCACGTAGATTCCACCTAAGAAACATGCAGAGATGAATGTGTCTAAAATCTTTCATCGGAAACAAAAAAAATTAAGTTAGATTGATACAGCATAGGCGCCACGTAAACTTTAAGCAGAGCAAGATCTGTCAGTAAATCTTAATTACAAAAAGAAAAAAATTAAATTAAAATTTTTTTAACAAGATTTAAAAGTTTAGCTTAAAATACAATTTCAGATAGACCGTGATATAAATTGCAACTAAGCCATTGAAAAAACATAATAGTTTTTCTACGACGTTCATTTTTTATTAATAAAACATGGCTGAAGTATTATGTGAATATTGTTTACAGTAAATCATTTATACTATTGCTTATAAGAGCAACTACTATATATTCGTAGGACTAATACTATAAGTTGTAAGTAATATTATTATCAGGGGGTACATGATACAAAAAGTTAATTAATCAGTTGCAATACTTTAATGCTCCGGTTTATATTTTACAATCTAGATATGATATATGGATGGTCAAAAGAATATCAACATACTATATATTTATCGTTAACATGTGTTAAATAATTCAGAAATTAAAATATGTATGTTGAAATATAAAAAGTGCTAAAGAGAGAATGAGAGGAAGAAATATTACTCACTTCGTTCCACAATCATCTTCACACTTTTCTTTTTCGTCCATCCCATAATTTTTCACATTTTAAAAATAAAAATAACACTTAATTATAATACCATCATAATATTATATATTCAAATAAAATTCTAAAGATACTATTTAACAACATTTGTTAAGAAAATATGTCTAAGCACTAGTGGAATTAAAAAAAGCGCTATTAAACGAATTTTTTTTTTTAGTAAAATTAAAAATGAAGAATGCTTTGAAATAAATAATTTTTAAAAAGTGATTATAGAGAAATATATTTGCAAAAAAGTTGCTTAATTAATATTAATTTATAAAAATATTTGATATTATTTGTATTGAGGTTGTGAGGAGTGCTTATGAGAAGTCAGAAGTAGGAAATTTTGTTTTTTGTCAAAATATATCAATACTATCCTTATTGTTTAAAAATATTTGATATACTTATTTATAAAAGTGCTTCACTTTCTTTTATGAGTTTTTCTTCTCTTTACGAATAGACGCTCTATTCTACAAACCAATGATACATTCATTGTCTCTGAACACAACGAGCAACCACAAAATTCTTAAAGAAAAATAAACTACTAAAGAACAATTCAATAACAGTTGGTCGAAAGTTAGTTCACATTTTAGCAAAAAATTGTGAAAAAATGATACAATTTTCGACAACTTATTTTTTAAACACATTTGACAAGTTTTTGTCAAAAATCAATATCGTGATTTTTCTCTCAAAAATAGAGGGAAGTAGTTATTATCGAATTTATATTCTAATAAGTAGGAATGATTGATGCACATACCAAACACATAAACAAAAATAATATTAAAAATAAAGAATTAATTCTAAGAAGTGATTATAGAGAAATATATTTGCAAAAAAAAAATGTTTTTACGTCCTCAAAACTCCTACATGTCCATCATTTTTTAATACAATACATAAACTAAGATTGCAGACCTCTATAAGAATGATGAAATAGAGGTGAAATTTCAAGAAGAATGTTGGCGCCCCGACTCCCAACTTTTTGCATATATGATTGTGAATCTTGAATTTTTAAATGAATGTATTGAATAAATATAATTTTTATTTCTTTAATATTAATGAGTATATAAAGTATTTAATAAATAGATTATAATAATATATAATTTATATAATAAATATGGAGGGATATATAGTTGTACCCTAAATATTTTTACTTTTATCAAGCACCTTGCAAACGGCATCTACTTACAAAAAAATTAAAAGGGCACAAATGATGCTAGGCTCATCGAGTAACCTGCCTTAAGCCCAATAATATAACCCAAGGCTCCTAGGATACAAGGTTCAAATAATCGGCCCAATCAGAGAGAGATAGAGAGAGAAGAGTGCTGATTAAAATGACGCGACAGTATCAGCGATTTACTAGCGGCACTCCAAGCTTTGCCGGGAAAGAACTGTCCCTCAGTCGTTGACCCACGCCGACTGTGCCTCCGCCTTCCATCACCCGTCGGGCTCTTCTCCATATCAAGACTCTTTCAAACTTATCGCAATGGCAATCTTGAAACTGCTTTTTCTAACTAATATGTTTCTCCTGCTGCCCATCTCGCTTGATTCAGCCAACACTTACAATGCAGGAGATCCCGTGCCCCTTTTCGTCAACAAGATTGGCCCCCTTCATAATCCCAGGTGTTGATTCTTCTGGAATCTCCGTTTATGAGTTCTTACTGTATTTATGGATTTCTAAATGATGTAGTAGATGCTTTTGTTGTCTTTGGTTTCGATTTTTTCTCCTATTTTCATGCTCTTGTTTCCAAGATTAATGCTCTTTACCCCGGTTAGGAGATCCACGTTTTGTAGGAATTATTTTTACTTCCAAATTCAGCGCCCCCCCCCCCCCAACAACATGAAAATGATGGATTCTAAATCCACATTCTCATCAGTCTATAAGCTTCTTTGTTATCTGATGATATCTGAAATGTTTGATCCATTTCGACTACTTCAATGGTGGTCTGTATCATAATGTTAATCTGTTCTTTTGAAAAAATATAAATGTTTATCCCTAGTAGATGCTATAAATTTCTTGTTGCTGTTGAAAAGTTAATTTTGTAAGGCGAATGCCTGTTAAAATTGCCTTACAAAGAATAAACTTGAGTAATATACTCAAGTCCCAGTTTCATGTTTTGATAGTTTTCTCAAATCACTTATTCCCTGTTAGATACCAATATCTGTTTATGCACATGCTAGCAGTCTCATGGTGTTCTTGATAATCCCTGGAAATTGAAGCAATTTTTTATGCAATCATGGTAACACTAAAGCCTGAAAATGCAGTATTAAATTGTTAAAACATTGGCATAACTAACATCTAAAGTTGCTGTTGTTGAAATGTAATAAACTGCCTTGGAGTGTCCTCTCTACATTTAAGTTGTCTGATATTTTCACTTTTGACGCCCTTGCAGTGAAACATACAAGTATTACGAGTTGGCCTTCTGTCATCCAGGTCGGCTTGGACACTCGTGTCAAACTTCTGTGCTATCATAGTGTATTGCTGAAACACCTCTAAGTTGTTTTTCTTCTTTTCTTTTGATGTTTATCATCTGTGGTTTTTCTGTTACTCTATTAAACATTCAGATTCCAAAGAACCACAATGCAAAAAATTGATAAATTGAATTTATTGATAATTTTTCCCAAAAATGAGACCTTGACTTGATTAATTATAAAGGCAGTTGAAGCAATCAGGGGCTGAAAAAAAAAAACATCTTGCTAAATTTCAAAGCATCATATATATATCCTCTTTAAACCTTCAAGAAAATATATATAATTTTTTTGGTAACTTGTAAGACTTTGAAACATTTGCACGTCCATGTTCCTTTGTTATGAAATACATATATAAGCAGACTAGTATCTTAGAGTCATCTCATTGCCAGATCAGGTGACTGAAAAGAAGGAAAGCTTTGGTGAAGTTTTGAATGGTGATCGATTGGCATATTCTCTATACAATCTGGAATTCGCTGTGAATAAAACCGGGAAAATTCTTTGCCAACAGGGGCTTAATAAGGGCGATGTTGCTAAGTTCAGGGATGCTATCTCAAATGATTTCTACTACCAGATGTACTATGATGATCTTCCACTATGGGCATACGTTGGCAAAGTTGAAGATGAAAGCTGGACTGCTGATGGTAAGGGGCAAAAAAGGAATTTCCTGTTTACGCATGTTCAGTTCGATGCTCTTTACAATGGAAATCAAGTCATAGAAATCCATGCCTTCAGCAATCCAAGCCATGTGGTAGACATGACAGAAGATGTTGATGTTAAAGTCGAGTTCACTTACTCCATATTTTGGTCTGAAACTAATATTCCATACGACAGCAGAATGGCGAGATACTTGAGGGCTTCTTTACTGCCTGTACTCCATCAGAGTCATTGGTTCTCTTTTGTTAATTCTATTGTTATAATTTTTATGCTTATGGGACTGCTTACCCTGCTCTTCACACGGCATCTCAAGAATGATTTAAGAAAGTAACTTTCTGGTACTCATTGCTTTTTTTCCTCCTACATGTGTTTGTATTCAGTATAGCTCACCATACCTAAGAGTGGAATACCTTAGTCTAAATTTTAGCCCTCAATTATTTATTTAGATGGTCGATTGGAGATGAAGACGAGGAGAAAGAGGTTGGATGGAAATACATTCATGGGGATGTGTTCAGATCGCCCACAAACCTGCCATTGTTCTCTGCAGTCTTGGGCTCTGGTACTCAGTTGTTGACAATGTAAGGTCGTTTTTCTTTTTCTTTTTCTTTCTTTTGTACTATGTAGGACAGCACCAATCATCTTATTAGTCTTCGAAGTCCCTGAACTAGAATTCTGGAATAAGTTTGTTGTTACTTTTAAGTTGTTTGCTGTTGTTATATATGGCTTTATCAGCCACCAGATTTACTTGTTTTCTCAAGCAGAAGCTCCAATGCGAGACGCACCCTTCTCATTCTTCAGCAAAGTGCAGATGGTCCACTTCTAATCCACAACACAAATTAGTAAATTACTAGATCTTATCCAAAGATCCGTCCTAAAATCAAAAACTGAATAAGTAATTAGGTTGCATTTGGATTTAAGTATTTGTGGATGAATTTGAAATTTTGATATCAATTTAGCAAACTCATTGGAGGTTGTTTATATTATAATGAATTTGAAATCCATCACTTCCATTTCGAACTAATCTTTAAGGTTGGATTTGGAATCCCCTTTAATTTGGTGGGTTTTGATTTCTTGTCCTTGCATTTTATTTTTTTTACTGGTTCTACAGGGTCTCCATCTTATTCGTTTTGGCATTTCTGGGTGTCTTATATCCTTACAACCGTGGTGCTCTCTCAACTTCCATATTCGTAGCTTACATTCTCACATCAGCAATTGCTGGCTATAGATCAGCATCCTTTTGCAGTCTGTATGGAGAAACTGGATGGGTATCAACACTTTTCTTTGCCTCTATAAATCATTCTTTGGTATTAAACGCTTATAAAACTGAAGGTACGATATAACTTTGCAGGAAAGGAGTGCCGTTCTTACAGGGATACTGTTCGTAGGTCCTTTTCTCTTCACCTCATTAATCCTCAATATACTGGCTACATATAATGGGGTGACAGCAGCACTTCCTCTCGGAACTATACTAGTCATTTTACTCGTGTACACATTTGTTGCTCTTCCGTTGCTCATCCTTGGTGGAAAGGTTGGGCCTCGCCACAAATCCGATCCCCAATCATCCCCTATCACAAAGAAAGTTCCACGAGAAATTCCATCATTAGCTTGGTATCGTAGAGCCCCTGCTCAAATGTTCATCGGAGGCCTCTTACCTTTCAGTGCAATTGCCCTAGAGTTACATAACTTGTATGCCACTATCTGGGGCTATAAATTGTACACGTCTCCCGGGATTTTACTCTTAACATTTATAGTCCTCGTCATAATCACCATGATGTTGAGTGTTGGCTTGACGTATTTCCAACTGGCCGTGGAAGACCATGCATGGTGGTGGAGGTACAGTTTTATCTTGTTCTTGCTTAATCCAATGAAAACCTCTTAAAAATCTGTTTTGCTGAAGTTTCATGGTGAACTCTGTTATATTCTTTGGTGATTTTGAGATGAAAAAACACATAAAATCAATATAATTTTTAAAAAGTGATACTTTGTATGCTATTAGGTACTCCTGTGGTCCCCTAATAAATTTTGCATTTTCCTCTTCGAGACGTCCCATAATAAATTTCACACTCTTAAAATGGAAATAAAACTCATAATGCCTCATTTTATTTCAAAATACTCTTTTTCATTGTTCAACTAAATCAATAAAACATTTTTTTCTTAAAAAGTGTGCACTCTCTCCAATGGAAATTTATTAGGGACGAAGGAGTAATATGTTTCATGCTATAAGGTAATACTCGAAGAAGAGAGTTTTCGTGAACCTAAGACCTACTCTTTTTGTTTTCAATTACTGATTTTATTGCTGGATTATCAGATCAATAGTACGCGGTGGGTCAACAGCAATATTTATGTTCGGCTACGCTGTTTTCTTTTACATCAAATCCGATATGAGGGGTGCTCTACAGACGTCCTTCTTCTTCGGATACAGTGCCTGCATGTGCTACGCGTTCTTCTTAATGCTTGGAACGGTTAGTTTTCAAGCTTCGTTGCTTTTCGTCCAGAGAATATACCATGCTATCAAGAGTGAATAAGATTCATTACAGTTGCATCATTCTGCAAATACATTAAATCTGTAAACTGGAAATTATAATCAAGTTTATCAAATTACACTATTTCTAATTTTGTTTCTGTGATCCATTGGAAGTAGATACTAGATGTGAGTTCAGATTTGATTTCTCTTCCAGCTGAAATAGTGGTAGTTCAGCAACAGGAAAAACTGCTTTTGGTTACACTGGTGACTTGTGACTTGTGACTTGTGATGGTTGAATTTTAGATTTATTTTTACTCTAAATTATTCTTTTTACAATTAACTAGGTGGGCTAGCTCACCTTGCCACCGGCTCCTCACTTAAATGAGTGGTCTGAGTTCGATTTTCTTTGGGAACGAACTAAGGGAATTATAAGGTTAGCTTAGAGATATTGGGGGAGATATAAGATTGGCTTGAAGTGTTTGGAAAACTTGGCGAATTAACTTGCAAGTAGTAACAACTAACATTTACCGATCAAAATAAAAAATTATTCTTGTTACAATTACTTATTAACTTATTATAATCATGCCATTCTCAAAGTTCTATTGATTTTTAAAAAAATATATTTATTAGTCTTACATTAGTTACCCTGATTTGGTGATAATTAATTTAGTGTGTATATATACACATATATATATATTTTATAGCAACATATTTTTATATTAACACACTCATTTTTCCTAATTTCACATTTATAAATTTTGTGGGCCCAATCACAGTGCAGTCTTCGGCTTTTTTTTATTTTTGAAGTTTGAGTTATTTTTTGGTGTTTGATTTTGAGCTTTAACTTTTTGGGCCAATTTTTTTAATTTTTCATATCAATTTTTTTTATAATAGAACAAAAGTATTGCACATAAACCCAATTTTTAATTTGCATGATAATAGAATTAATTTTGCATAAAGAACAAAATTGCTTACAAAGGCAAAAAAAAATAAAAAAAATTTGTATAGAAGACAAAAATAATTTCATTAAGTTGTTTTCCTAGCGTCTTCTTCAACTATGCCTCCATCTCCACCATCACCCAACATCTTTAAATCAGATCTATGAAGAAAACATATCTAAAAAATCAATCAAACACCACCATAAAACATATGTCAATGAAGAATGCGCTCAAATAATTTGTTTAACAAAGGAAGCACAAAATAAAATTTATCCAAAAGATGTTTAGAGTACTTTTATCAGCGTGTTACATGACCTGATTGAGAAAAAAAAAAGAAAAAAAAAAGAATTGATTTTTTTTTAAAAATGTCATTGGAACGATTCTCATTTGCGAACCCTATCTCATGTACAGTTTTCAATGATTTAATAGATATACAGTGACACGTAGCCTAATGTAATTGGTCGTTGAAATATTTTTTAGATAATATTTAAAATTTTATGTTTTAAATAATTATCTACAAAAAAAATGGTACCAAAATTCATAATTTTTTTCCTCTATAAATAGAAATCAATATTGATATCTTTAAGCCACAACCTCATGTTATTTCTTTTTTCTTCTAGTTTCTATTATTTCTATCTTTTCTCTTCTAATTTCTATCTTTTCAAACTTGTCCCACCACTGTCTCTTTTCACATGCACTTGTCCCACCAAATTATTGAAGTTGTATCTATATATTCTCTTAGAAACTATATCAAACTTATAACTAAATCTTCGGTATTAATAATTAAATATGTAATTTTATATTCCATATTGTTGTATTTTGCAAATCTATTTGTAGCTTGATATATTTATTTATAGTATTGTATTTAAATTTCTGTAATTTAAATTTTATTATTCAGATTGTAATTTTATCTTTTAAGTGTATGATAAAAAAAATTATTAAGAGATTGGATTATGGGGTTGGGGAAGGGCTTGTTGATAAAATATAAAAATTGGTTGGGCTGGATGTTGTGTACGTGGAGAAAAATAAATTATTTATTGGGAAGATTGAGTTGTGGGTGTTTATTAATAAACGTAGTCTTAGGCAAATTCACAATCACCAAATGGGAAATTAAAGTAAGAATTAAACATACATACATCACTGGAATCTACTTGTGGCAATCCAGCGAGTGCCATTTCATCAAAAGAATCAAATTCGCTAGCATCCTAATCATCATTGGAGTAGGATGCTTCCTCTTTCTTTGTTTCAGCCTTAGGCTTACCAACAGCTGCAAGAATGTTTTTTGCAGTCTTTACGTCCCCAGCCTGAGTTAAAACTGATGCCTGGATCCACCTAGCTGTTGTGCCCAAAGGTCGTGAGAGAGAGGGTTGGCGTTGGTGACGAAAGTGTTGTTAGCCATAACAGACGTAAGGAGGAGCGTGGTGGCCTCGCTCGATTCAAGAGGCGGGGTTTATAGAGAGTGATATTTGAAATGACGAGAAATGAATTGTCACGTGTGTGATAACAATTCTTGTGTAAATGAATTTTATTAACACAATATTTATATACAATGATTTCTCTTGAATTTCAGGTTCATTCCATCTAAGTTGTCCTCTGATTCTCCTCTTCGACTGACTTAACTTTGAATTTGATTGGGCTTTAACTTGAAATGTTTGATCCAAGAACGGGTCGTCTTATTTTGGATCGAGCGATGTCTTTGAAGATTTTTTATGAAGAACACTTCAGATTTGGTGAAGAACAATATTCGAATCTTCAAGTTTGGATTTGAGCTGAAACACTGGATCGAAGGGGTCTTGGACCTTGATCTCTGATCTGAGTATTTTTGTGGATGAACTTTGATGAAGAACAGTTGAAGACGGCGATGAACGATTGAAGTCTTCGAGGTGTTCTTGGACTGGAAACGTCTGATCAGAGGGATGAAACTCCTTGTTTCTAATCGAAGGACATTTCTTGCTGGATTTGGCAAAGAACGGTTGAAGATAGCGAAGAACGCTTGATGATCTTCAAGGTGTTCTTCAAGAAAAAACGTCTGATCGGAGGGATGTGGCCCCTTGATCTTGAATCAAACAGTGTTTCTGAACGACTTTGACGAAGAACGGTTGAATCTTGAACAATTTCAGATTTGTTGAAAAACGACTTGAATCTTCTAAGAATGGGATCACTGGATCTTCTTAGCTCGCAGTCTGCTCGTCGAGAGGATGTTGTTGCTGCTCATTCGTCTTCGGAGTCTTCGTTGGGTGTGGACCACTTTTGAATGACCAAGAAGGACCCCTATTTATAGGGTTTGAAGGTGAAGACCTTCCTTTTTTGCGCTGAGACGTGGTGCGATCTGGGCCGTTGATGCCATTGTAATGAATAGGTTTAATAACCAACCAAATTTAATTTGATTGATTTCTGCATTCTTTTTTATTTATACGAAACATTTATGGTTTCGAATAAATACGACAAAACAAGTATTTATTGTCATATACGAGTGCTGGGAGACTCGTAATTTAATAATAACTGGTATCATGTACAATATATATCATTTTGATTTATACTCGTGTCATTATATAGTAGGGTGTAAATTTCACCTGCTTACGACCTATATTTTTTACTTGTGAGTGAGATGTGACAGACAATGAGAGCTACCTTAATTGTGGTTAATAGAAATAAAATATATTGATCTGAAAATTGGGGAAAACTATGTGTTTTTTTTAAATAAATATTATAAAATTATGTATGGTTAATTATTCCATTAATTTACTATGGTTACTTCCAAAATTATGTTCAATAATTTAATTTGGAACTAGATGTTTGAAAGTTCTTCCTTTGTGGACTTTGTCAGAATCATGTGTCCAAATGTATATGATATATGAACATTCAATTTCAATTCTTTATATTATCAGAAGATATGATAAGGACCTCCCAGATGGGGGAGGTTTTTGTTGAGTCAGCTTTTGAAAAAATCTAGTGGGTGGAGTTTATATTGTTGGGGAGGGGAATAGGTATATTAATATACCCAGGTACGTTGATTTTTTAAAATAAGTGAAAGTGGAATAGTGGGAGAGTGAGCACAAGGTACCTTAATTTCAGGGTCGCACGCGCCTAGGGGTGGAGCAAATACCGAAAATACCGGTATACCGTACTTATCATACCGAAAAATACCGAATTTACCGAAATTTTCGGTATACCGAAATTTTCGGTACGGTATCGGTATGGGATTTTAAAATTTTCGGTATACCGGTATATACCGAAATACCGAAATATTTTTGGTATAAACCGGTATACCGAAATATTTCCGGTATACCGCATATTTTCGGTATTTCGGTATATACCGATATATTATTTAATAAATTAATTTATTAAAAATATTATTTTAATACTTAAATTTGAAACCCTAGTTCAATTATTGGTATACAAACTTGATTTGAAACCCTATCTTCATTTATTCACACGAAGTCACGAACGGCCGCTCATCTCCTTCAACCTGCTCTGGCGGCGACGTTTCTCCGCCGGACCTCCGCGCCCCCGTGCTGCTTCGAACCTCCGGCGCCCTGTCGCTCCTCCACTCCCCACGCTGACGCACGCTGCTTCGATCCTCGCGCTCCCCGACGCAGCAAAGCGCTCCCCGACGCAGCACCGACGCAGCACCGACGCAGCCCCGACGCAGCACCGACGCAGCCCCGACGCAGCAACGCTCGCGCTCCCCGACGCAGCAACGCGCTCCCCGACGCAGCACCGACGCAGCCACACGCTGCTCTCCGATGCCACGACTAAGGTATTTTCTACACTTTTCTCAACTTTGTTGGATCTGTTGTCTTGTCCACCAATTTATAGTCTTGTTGATGAATGATCGAATTGTTGCCTTCATAAATAACATAATGACTTGATAAAGTTGTCTTAAAAATAAATCTATGAGTTCCAAAGGGTCTCCAACATTAAATTTTAGGATTTGACATATTTTTAGAAAATATAGGATAAGAGCTGATTCTAAACCTCTATTTACCACTGATGCGTCAAAATCCTTTCCCTGGAGTAATACTTTCAATTGGCATGATCCTCATTAGGATAAAAAGGCTGCAATCTCTTTTCAAAATAAAACAAAACTAATTGAAAATATATTTTGCTAATTTTTTATGAGATTTAATGAATTATTAGGTGATAAATTGTATTTGAATATACTGATTTTTTCATTGCTAATTTTTTCAGAATGGAATCTGAATCTTCTTACTCGTTGCGAAGTCCAAGTCCAACAACTCCAACTGATGCACCAAATACAGTAGATACTGATACACATGAAGAGATCTCTAGTAAAAAACGAGCAAATAGAGACTCAAAGCCTCCAGATACACATGGTGAGACCTCTAGTTGGAAACGAGCAAAACAAGATTCAAAGCCTCCCACAGCTCCTAGGAGTCAGTATTGGTACCATTGTGAAAAGAAGATTCGAATACTAGATGATGGGAGCATGCAGCCGTACGGGGTATGTAACTATTGTCAAACTGAGATCCCTACGCTGGGTGGAAGCACTAGTGGCTTAAAAAACCACTTAGTGAACAGGTGTATGCTAAGTCCATTACACCAAGAGAGTGCCAAGGTGAATAGTCAGCCTGTCTTGACAAATGAGAGCATGGGGCAAGGAAGTGCTTTGGTTGCTCACACTTTTAATCAAAAACGATGTGAATTGAAGGTTGTTGAGTACGTGGTTTGTGATGAGGTGTCCTTTCGAGCTGTTGAAGGGAGGGGGTTCGTAAGTCTTGTGCACGAGTTACAACCGAGGTTCAAATTCCCCGGCCGAAAAAAAGTTGCAGGTATGATTTTTGATTTATTCTTAGTGGAGAAAACTAAGATACGAAGTGCAATTAGTGGCCAAAGAGTGAGTATCACCACTGACACATGGACATCCATTCAAAACATAAATTACATGGTTATCACAGCTCACTTCTTAGATAGTCAATGGAAATTGCATAAGAGGATCATTAACTTCACAAAAATCACTAGTCACGTTGGGGAAGAAATTGGTAAAGTGGTTGAGGTTTGTTTGAGGGAGTGGGGGATAGAAAAAGTGTTTTCAATAGTAGTTGATAATGCTTCTTCAAATGATACTGCTATTGATTACTTGAAAAAAAGAATGAGATGTGAAAATTCATTGTTGTTTGAGGGTAAATACTTGCATTTGAGGTGTGCATGTCATATCCTAAACTTAATTGTTAAGGATGGTTTGAAAGAACTTAATGCATCGATTAAATCCATTAGGAATGCAGTTAATTTTATTCATTCTTCCCCTTCAAAATTGAATAAATTTAAAGAGTTTGCTGTGCTAGCCAAGTTTGCTAGCACATCAACTGTGCCTATGGATGTCAAAACTAGATAGAATGCCACTTATAAAATGCTTGAAGTTGCATTGAAGTATAGAAGGGTGTTTGATAGAATGAGTGAAGAATGGGTGCCTTTTATGAGTTATTTTCGTGAAAAAAATGAAAAGGGGAAAGAAAGGGTAGGACCTCCAATTGGGGAAGATTGGGATAATGCAAAAGCTTTTGTGCACTTTTTGAAGAAGTTTTATGATGCAACAAGTCATTGATATGATTAAAAGAAACTTGGGAACTTTGTGGTTGGAGTATAAAGTGATGTACGATGTCTTGCATGGTCAGAAACAAAATGTGGAAATGGAGGGTGATGTTGTAGATGGTACTAGTACCGGTGGTGGCGGTCTTTGTGATGAGTTGTTTGAATCGGCGGATGCCCAACGTGAACAAGAGCAACTTAGAGTGATATGTAATGAAGTGGATAGATACTTGGCCGATGATTATGAAAAACGTCTTCCATCTTTCAATCTTTTGGAGTGGTGGAAGGTAAATGCATCTAAGTATCCAATCCTCTCGCTTATTGTCAAAGATATTTTTGCAATTCCAAGTTCAACCGTTGCGAGTGAGTCTGCTTTTAGTTTGGGCAAAAGGGTTGTGGATCCTTTTCGATCTAGTTTGAATCCGAAAATGGTAGAAGCATTGGTGTGCACTAGTGATTGGCTAAAAGCAGAAGAGATGAACTTCTACAAGGATCCGACCGATGATGACCTTGAGTTGTACAAGGAGATTGAAGAACTTGAAAAGAGTAAGAGTTTGTTTATGATTAGTTTATTTCTTAAATAAAATATGAATTATATTGATAATTGTTTTATTCATGTTAACAGCTACAAATGCCATTCAAGATTATTCTCAAGCACTTGCCCAGTTTTCTTCTTAAGAAGTAAGTATTTCCCAACTTTGAATGAGGTTATTATTTTTAAGTGTCATTTGTAGTATATTTGTTTCTTGCTAAATGATAAGAACATTGAATATTTCAAATTTTTGTTTCACTTTGCTTTTTAAATTGGTGATTTTATAGGAATTGAGTTATTATATTCAACATGCTTTGGGAGTTTGAAATTGAAAGAGTGATATCTATGGACTATGGGTAATCATCTTTTTCTTTTATATATTTTTATTATATATGTCAAACTCTTTATTTATAACGTTTTTAATTGATTTCGTTTGCAGGTTCTGGAATGCTAGAGATTTGGATTTGAAATGATTTATGTTATGTATTTGATTATGATTTATGGATTGTAATATTTTAATATTTTCTTGGGACATGATTGTGTTTTTAAATTTGTTGGGTTGGACTTTTGGAACAAGAGTTGCTTTAGTATTTTGTATTTTTATTATTCATATTTTTTTTTATGTAATTTCGGTATATGCACAGGTTTCGGTATGAATCGATATTTCGGTATACCGATACAACCGGTATACCGATACATCCGGTATGTCGATATGAACCGGTATATACCGACATCTCAGTACGGTACGGTATACCGAATGTTCGGTACGGTATACGGTATGATTTTTTGGCATACCGAAATTTCTTCGGTATACCGAAAATTTCGGTACGGTATCGGTATGAAAAAATGCATACCGAAAATTTCGGTACGGTATACGGTATGGTACGGTATGACCGGTACGGTACGGTATGTCAGCCCTACACGCGCCAGCAATGATATTTTTTTTAATTAAAATTAAAAGCCTACACATGTATTGTATATAGCTGTTGCATGCATAGTGGTCTTGCATTGTAGTATTTTTATTATTTGTTTGGCAAATATAATTGCCGTTAATTTATATAGTTGTTTGGCTTATTTATTTATTTATTTTTGTTCGCTAAATTTAAATGAATATTTTCAGCGGCTACTTTTAAAAATTCACTATAAATATATCTTCTCATTTCACTATAAATATATCCTCTTACTCCTCACTTTACTATCAAGAATTATCAAATTTTATTTTTCTAGCTAATTCTCCTTTTTTAAGAAAATAGATAAAGAATGGATGCAATGGTACAATTCTTCAAAATTTGGAGAAAATTAATAATATATTTTTGGAGTTTTTTTAAATATAATAAAATATTAAAAATTAAAATAATTAATTACTTATTATTTATCAAAAAGTTAGATAATTAATACATGATTAAATTAAATTATAAAAGGAATAAATAGGATATTATTGAAGTGTGTCCCCAAAAAACCTATTTTTTGGGTTTATGCAATGGGAATGAGTTTTTGTTTTGGAGATAGGGGTATTTTGCTTTTGAGTTGGCGCTAATATGACAGGAAAAAACCTACTTTTTGGGTAGAAGGGTTGGAGAGGGCCTAACGTGATTATTGTATTAATTCATTGATTCACTTATATACTGGAAAAATGACAACTAAAACACGATAAAAGATAATAACTAATTCTTTTCAATATCAAATTTAACTCTTTTACAATGATATTTGAGACACTATTTATAAAAAAGTATTTAGAATTTTAAATGTATAAACCCTAAAAACCCGACCCGATAACATTAATTAAAAAACTCTTTTAGAAGCCTTAGACTATATAAAATATAAACAATAAGAAAGAACTGAATACAATTCTTATCACAATCACATTGATTTTATAATAAAAAATAAAGTAATTGAATTTTTAAATGATTTAATGATAGGTTGGGAGATAGATGAGAGTGCTCAAAATTACTCTCTTTTATTTCAATACAAGATTTCATATACACGCACTACAAAAAAAAATGGGTTTTAGCGACCGAAAATCGATCGCTAAACACATTTACCGACCGATCAAGGTGGTCGGTAAAACTGTGATCGCTAACATTTAGCGACCGAATTTTCATTCGGTCGCTAGCTTAGCGACCGCCAAAACGGTCGGTAATTAGTCGCTAAAAGAACCGGGATTTGACCCGTTTTTGAATTTTAGCGACCGATTATTCGGTCGCTAAATAAAATATTATTTAGCGACCGAATAATCGGTCGCTAATTATATATTTACCAACCGATTATTCGGTCGCTAAATTTTGTCGTGAAAATTTTTTTTGGGGCCAAGGTGGTTCGAACCCAGGCCTCCAGTGTGGCTCAGCAAGGCTCGAACCACTTGGCTAAGCCTCCAACATATTAACATATGCACCGCAACCTTTATTTGAGTCATATTTGGCTCAGATTAAATCACCCAATTTCGCGCCTGTGAGGGGTCGAACACGCGACCTCTGAGCATCTCAGAGGTGGCATGACCACTCGGGCACTTGGCGTTATTGTTCATTTTTGTGCAATTAATTGTATATAACTTCAAATTGAGTCACGTTTTTTTTAAAATGCTTCTAATTAAATGAGTATTGTTTCTACTTTATTTATGTTTATATATATTTCATTAAATATTATAATGTTAAAATTTTATTATTTAATATTACCAAAATTTATTAATTTGTTCATTTTTTTTTCAATTAATTGTATTTAACTCCAAATTGAGTCACATTTTTTTTAAATGTTTCTAATTAAATGAGTATTTATGTATATATATATTTCATTAAATAATATAATGTTACAAATTTATTATTTAATACTACGAAAATTTATTAATTTGTTCATTTTTTGCAATTAATTGTATTTAACTCCATATTTTTTAGTCACATTTTTTTAAATGCTTCTAATTAATTGCTTGTTAGTTATAATTTGTTTATGTATATATATATTTCAATAAATATTATAATGTTGTAAATTTATTATTTAACATTACGAAAATTTATTAATTTATTCAATTTAAAAATACAAATACAATTCGTTCAAAATTTTCACTTTCTTTGGATTTTTATATAACCATTTGAAACTAATTATTTTACACTACTAAAATTTAAACATTCAACATAATTTAAACATTCAATATCCCATAAAAACATCCAACATAAATAAAATAAAATTAATTGTTCAACAAAAAAAAAACTAATGTAACGAATTAAAGCCGTCGTCGTCACCACCAAGATCGACAACCTCCTCATCGTCATCGTCATCATCCTCAGGTAGAGGTGGTGGAAGATCAGGAAATTTGGGGACGTTCCAACCCATCTCTTCGGAGGCAGACTCAAGCCAATTCTTCATCATTCTCGTCAGGTCCTCCGTTTGCTTCATCCTATCTTTCATCATCTTCCCCTTTGTTTGATATTTCTCCAATTTCTTTCTCACGTTGGAGAGTTGACTTTTGACGTGGGAGGAGGGGTGAGAGTCGAGGGAATAGGAGGAGCTCCCCTTCTGTGATAGGCGGACAACCTTACTGTGACTGCCCAATCCTAGATACTTCCCCTTCTTTGGTTTGACCAAATTCATAAAAATTTGGTCCTCGTCAACAGGGGCGGGGGTAGGATTTCTCCGGGGTGGGTGCCGACGCCGTCTGAGCCTCATCGAGGGCCTGCCTCATCTGATTCTGAAATTAAACAATAATCATAATTATAATATAATATTAATTAGTATAATTCATAAAATAATTAATTAGAACAATAATTAATTATAATAAAATACATACGTGAAGCTCGGTGGTGCGGCCATAAGTCGACTGTCCACTCTCCCCAACCGAGTGAGCAAAATGCATCTCCTGGATGAGGCTGGGCTTAACTCCGTATGCATGCTCCTGTACAAAAAATTAAACTTTTTAATAAAGTAAAATTAATAAATTTAAATGTGAGTATATTAAAAAATTAATTAAATACTTACAAAAGCGAGAGCATGCTCGTAAATCGGCCGGGAGCATGCTCATCCTATTTCTTCTTGCCGCCTCGACCCTCGCAACATGCCTCGGATCATTCCAATACTTGAGGAGTCCCTCCCAGATATTACGGCCCTCTTCGTCCGTCCCCATATTCTGAATGATCCCCTCCTTCAGCCACTTGTCTTTCATCATGTGGACTAAGTCTTTCATGCGGTTCTGGGCTTTTTCGTAAAATAGACCACGCATCGCATCATCGTGTCGCGGTTCCCACACGCAGAGCTTCTGCAATAAAATTCATAACAAACATATAAATTCATAATTCAAAAATTAAATAAAATTAATATTATTACCTTAAACTCTTCAAAAAATGCTTTCTGCTTGGATGCGGGAACTTTAGACCACGATCCCACTCCATAAGGCCACACAACACTTTTCAGTGCATCCGTGACCAAGCTAGAAGATTTATTACCCGGACGCAAGCTGCATAAATAATTAGGTATTAATATTATAAAAAAATTATGTATTAATATTATAAAAAAATTATGTATTAATATTATAAAAAACTTACACTCCGTCACACGGCTTTATTGGTTGCCGAGTATCTACTAAAGGATGCTGTCGGGATGAAGAACCTCAGGCAGCAGAAGACTCTCCCACTTCAAAATTAGGAGGGATCGGCACATAAAAATTCTCGATCGTAACGGGCGGTAAAGGCAGGACCGCCCGTCTCCCTCTCCCTCTCCCTCTCCCCCTTCCACTCCCTCTCCCTCTTCCTCCCTCTCCTCCCTCATTCATCTATTCAACAAATCAAATAATACTAATCAATAAATCAACTAATACTAATCAATTAATCAA
>JAPKLY010000090.1:660341-687141 GCA_026898435.1 Prunella vulgaris
AATCAACCAATAATCAATAACAATATTCAATAATCAATAATCAACTAATACTAATCATTTAATCAACTAATACTAATCAATTAATATCAATTAATCAACTAATACCAGTAATACAATACATAATACTAATAATACCAATAATACAATATATAATACTAATAACACTAATACTAATACTAATATACAATAATCAATATCAATATATATATAATATAACATATAATATATAAATATATATATAATATATAATATATAAATAAATATATAATATATAAATAAATCGACCAAATATAAAAAAAATATATATATATAATATATATAAAATTAATATATAAATATATACATACCTTTCACCAGTGGCGGGCGGACGGCGGCGGCGGCGGCTGGACGGGAGTAACGGCGGCGGCGGGACGGACGGGCGAACGGCGGCGGCTGGACGGGCGGATTGGGTTTTGTTTTTTTTTTTTTCTGATTCTGAAGTCGATTGAGTTTTGTTTTCTGATTTTATTTTTAGCGACCGCCTAATCGGTCGCTAACTTAATTAGGTTTTTGCCACGTGGCTTCCACCGACAATTTGTCTGTTGATTAGTCATTTTATTATTTAGCGACCGATTAATCGGTCGCTAAATAAAAATCAAATTTTTGCCCGCCTAATTTAGGCGGTTTACTTAATTGGCGGTTGCTAATTATAATTAGCGACCGTTTTGGCGGTCGCTAACTAAAAAATATGATTAAATTTAATTCTATTAATCATATATACCTATATCAACACAATTAACTATAGTCAATTAACTATGTCAACAATAATATCAATTAACTATATCAACAACAATATCAATTAACTATATCATCAATACTAATAATCATCTTCATCATTTTCATCTGCCTCATCATCGTCATCATTTTCTTCATCTTCATCATTTTCTTCTTCTTCTTCATCATTTTCTTCTTCATCTTCATCTTCATCCTCATCATCTTCTTCATCATCTTCTTTATTTGGTACCCCTTCTTCTCCATCGACTTCGTTGTCAACAATTACCGTATCGGGATTTTCAGCCACTAAATCCACAGAAAGATTGATACCTTCGTCAAGAACTACTTTTTGAGCCTGTTGCACTTCAGTTTGGAATGGATCTTCAAATTCTGCAGTGTTGGATGAAGTAGGAATTTCCACCAACGACCTTGCCTTGACCTTACACACTGTTCTTAAGTTCGGTTTGCCTGAACCCGGATACTTGCAGTAATATACCTGAGATGCTTGTGATGCAAAGATGGATGGGTCGTATGCTGCTGGGTATTTTTTGTTGATCAAAATATCAACAGTCTTGTAGTTTGCATCGACTATTTTCCCTCCTCGTCCTGGATCATACCATTCACAAAAGAACATAACAATTTTTCTCGAAGGCCACCCTGGATATTCCACTTCAACGACTTCTTGCAACACACCATAGTACTCGATCGGTGCTTCATTGTAATTTCCACTGGTAACACAAACACTACTGTTTGAAGTGGCTTTTACTGAAGCATACGCAGCTGTGTGAAATTTATAACCATTTGAATAGTACTCATTATAACATGTCACTTGTTGAAGTGGTCTTTTGCTCAAAGCTTCAAGATGTGGATTGTGAAGCTGATTATTTTGTCCCTATACATATTAAAACTTTAGAACATTATTGAAATACACATTTTGTAATATGGAATAGTGTTACATACCATTTTTTGGAACCAATATATGAATTTCTGGCGAACTGCTTCATAAACCTCTGCTTCTGTGATGCCTGGTTCTTGTTGACGAGTTTGCTCACAATACATCCTACATATAACAAATAATTAGGTATAAAACCAATAACATATTTACAATCTATTTGTAAAAATAATAAATTACTCACTCTATGTATGGTTGAACCTCGGGCGTATTCATCAAGACGTACGACTGTATCGTCTCTTCTTCCCAGTTTTTTTTAAAATACCGTTTAGTCCCTTTACCCAGTGGTCGACCAGCATGTAAGAATACAGACAACATACCATCGAACTCACGAAGAGGATGTTCTTCTCCCCGACCATCGTAGTTGCGAGGCTCATTTCTGATCCTGGTTTGAACTTGATCCCCAAAATAATAAGAACAAAATGTTCCAACCTCTTTAGTGAGATATGCATTAACAATGGATGCTTCAATGTGTGCTGTATTTCCAATATTACGTTTCAAGTTGTGCAGATACCTAAATACAAAAACATTCAATTCATCAATATATAAATAATAATTAACAAAAAACTTTAGAATAATAATACTTACCTCTCGAAAGGGTACATCCACCTATACTGCACTGGACCACCGTGTAAAGCTTCATACGGTAAATGAACAGGTAAGTGCTCCATCGAGTCAAAGAAACTGGGTGGAAAAAACTGTTCTAACTTGCACAGTAAAACAGGGATGTCTCTATCCAAACGATGCATGTCGTCCAGTGTAATCATTGAGGAAGTTAAGTCTCTGAAAAATAGACTTAATTCTGTGATCACACTCCATATATCCTTTGGAAGTGCGTACTTAAAGGCAATCGGTAGCAACCGCTGCATAAAAACATGACTGTCATGACTCTTCATCGTAGTGACCTTCCCTGTTGCTGGCTCAAACGACCGACCCATGTTCGACACGTAATTGTCCGGAAAGCGCAAATCCTTCACCCATTGAAATATTTTTTTCTTATTTTCTATGGAAATTTGGTACTTTGCTTGTGGCCACTCACCTGCTCGTCGACTACTGGAGAGACTAGGACGAGAACAGAACTCACTTAACTCTTCTCTGGATTTTGCAGTGTCTTTGGTCTTGCCGTCTGTATTAAGGATCGTGTGGAACAAGTTATCAAACACATTCTTCTCTATATGCATCACATCCAAGTTGTGTCTAATCAATAATTTACTCCAATAAGGCAAGTCCCAAAAGATGCTTCTCTTCTTCCAACCTCCACGGATACCTTTATTGTGTTTCATCCAACCCTCCTCAGTCGTTTTCCACAAGTCAGTTACTGTAACCTCTCTCAACAACGAATCACCTGAAATAAAGTGTGTATGGTTAAACTAAATTGATAAAAACTCTTTTCATAAGTAGTGATTAAAATATAAACAATATTTATATACCTGTTCGAACTTGTGGTCTTGTACGCTTTACATCATTCCCCTTTAGAAAGTGCACTTTGTCCTTCCGCCATTTATGATCATTACATAGAAACTTCCGATGGTTATCGAACCATGATACCTTTTTACTCAGTGGAAGCCAAAATGCATTAGATCCATCCATGCAGTACGGGCAAGCTTGTTTTCCTTGAGTCGACCACCCAGACAACATAGAATATGCTGGAAAGTCACTGATGGTCCATAAAACAGCAGCCCGTAATGTGAAGTTCTCCTTCATGTACACGTCATATGTCTCTACTCCCGTATGCCACAAATATAACAACTCTTTAATCAGTGGCTGAAGGTAGACATCTAGGTTTTGCTTAGGATTCTGAGGACCAGGCACCAAGACAGTGAGAAATATGTGTTGAGGCTTCATGCACAACCAAGGAGGTAGATTGTACGGAGTCAGTAATACAGGCCACAACGAATACTTCTTCCCGTGCATACCGAATGGAGCAAATCCGTCTGTGCACAGGCCAAGCCTCACATTTCTCTTCTCACTCGCAAAATCTGGAAACTCTCTATCAAGATGTCTCCACGCATTAGAGTCAGCAGGATGACGCATCTCTCCGGAATTCTCATCAGAACACTCCTCAGCATGCCATCTCATGTCTTTTGCAGTGGCACTCGACTGATACAACCTCTCTAGACGAGGAGTGATGGGAAGATAATACATAGACTTGAAAGATGTCTTCTTCCTACGATCTGAGGGTTTGAACCTAGGGTAGTTGCACATCCTGCACCGATCGATGCTCTCGTCGTCGCCCCAAAATAGCATTCAACCGTTGGTACAACAATCAATCTTCTCAAATGGTAAACCCATATCCTTCAAGAGCCTCTTACTTTGATATAAATTTTTTGGTGCTGTGTTCTCTTTAGGTAGGGCCCGTTTGAACAACTTTGCAAATTTATTGTACACTTTCTGACTAACTTTGCCTTCAGTTTTGATGGACAACATCTGAGCATTGAATGATAATTGTGTCTCAGTATCACATCCAGGAAACAGCTTCTGATCGACAGATTTAAGCATCTAAAAAAATCTCTGCGAATGAGGATTTAGTTCCTCTTCCATGTGGTGACCACCCAAACCAGACTCATCAATCATCGTATGATAGCTTTGGAATTCGTCCACCGGTGTCTCAGAGCATGGAATAGGCGAATCACGGCTTGAACCACCAATCTCAAATCTCTCACCTCCACTGCTACGAAACTGATCATAGAAGGCAACCACTGTTTCAAGATTATGATTCCACCGAGTTTCGCCATGTACAGTCCAATTGTAATAGTATGGAGTAAAACCAGACATCACGAGATGAGTTAGAACCTCATCAATGCTCAAAAATCTCTTGTTACCGCACTTTTTTTTTAACAAGGACATCTAATCTGGCCATTCATATCCATGCAGTGTGGATTACCAGAGGCAAACGCAATAAACTCATGAATTTTCTTGTAAAATTCAGGGTTGATCGATCCTTGTATCAGATGAGGGATTTCATACATCCAACGACGATCAGGGAGTTCCATCTGATTTAAATTAAGAATATACCACATTAGAATTATAAAAAAATTCGCCAGAGTTTCGACTATAAACAAGCATATCCGATTTTTTAAAACAAAAAATCCAATGTATATAATCAAACATCAATTACACTACAAAATTCTAACAAATTAAATTAGGATTAAAATCTCCAATAAAAATAGATATATTCATAAATAATTAATGTACAACATGCAAATAATATTAAACTTAAACGGTAAAAATGTAAAAACGTACGGTCAAATTGAAGCAACGAGCACAATGTGACAATGGACCCGAACGATTACAACCAACACGTTGAAATAATATAATTCTTCACATTTCTGAGATTTTTAAAGTTTTTTGGGGTAAATTTTCGTGAATGAAAAGGAAAGAAGAGGGCAGTGGCTGTTCTATATTCGAAGTTTAGCGACCGCTTTTTTTAATTTACCGACCAAAAATTCGGTCGCTAAATGTAAAAACCGAATCGGGCAATAATTGCCCACCTACCCACTTTCGGTTTTTAATTTTAGCGACCGAAAAAGCGGTCGCTAACATAAAAATAAGTTACCGACCGCCTAATCGGTCGGTAATATTGTTGACTAATATTGACTAACAATATTACCGACCGATATGGCGGTCGGTAATTTATTTTTATGTTAGCGACCGCTTTTTCGGTCGGTATTTTCGTTGGAAAATTTAGAATTTGACCAGTAGTCAAAATCGATCGCTAATCGATCAAAAATCGGTCGCTAATTAATTATTTAGCGACCGATTTCAGTCGGTCGGTAAAAAGTGGTCGCTAAATTCCGTCTTTTTTGTAGTGACGAGCATAGATGTTGAGGCATGTTTGACATATTTGAACAGAATTACGTCTGAATGAAAAAGAACTCGTGAATGAAATGATATATGATAATCATTCATATGATCAATAACAGAAATGTAACTATGATGTGTTTTATTTGAAATTATTATTATTAATTGTTGTAATTTCACTCATTGTAAGGATTTTTGAATCCTCGTACTCCAACCCATATATTTCACTCATTATGCCAGGGGTCGCTCATTATGTTTTTTGTCTTTTCAATCTTATCTATGTTACACGAGCATGGGGTGCGGGTGCGATACAATACGGGTGCGGGATACATCATTTTTCTACATTTTAGGATACGATTCGACGAGGATACGTGTATTTTATATTTAATTTTATTATATAATAATCAATAATTAATAAAAGATATAAAGATATTATATACGTATATAATAAAAATATTCGATAAGGATACATCTGTAATTAATTTTATACGTCTATTTTTTTACGGAATATATATATATTATATACTTATATGCTTATATTATATTATATATTTAAGTTATATATATGTATTCCGTAAAATGGAATTGATTGAGCAGTGATTTAGGAGAGTTATATATATAAATATATATTATATTTTAATAATAAGTTTTAAAATCTTACAAAAAAACTCCTAATTTTCAAAATTTTGCAATAATGTCCGATACGCGTATCCTTAGATGAGGATACGCGTTGTAGCCCATTTAATGTCTATCCCTAAGAAATCCAGTTAATTACAATAATATATATTCTTAATAATAATATATACTTTTATTATTATTTGACTTATGATTGTTACTATTATTTATTTATTTGTTTCTATAACTATATATTTCATAATTTTGTTGTTGAATTTTTATTTTATTATTATTTAAAAATAAGAAATATACATGCTTTTAAATATAAATATTATTACTAATAATTTTTTAGAATTATTCTTTTATTATTTTGACGCCCAATTTTCTCAAGAGTGTCGTAATTCAAAATATTTTAGGGTTAGATGAACTTTTGATGAGCATGTGAATTATTTTTGGAGAGAAGAGGTATGAATATCAAGTTTCAAATTTTGAATTCTTAACTTACCAATAGGAAGGTGTAGAAAGCTAAAGAATAAAAGTCATTTCTAGGTGTACTTGTTTCATATAAAGTTTGTACTTATTTAGACAAAATAATTTTAGAAGATTTGGGGCACTTTCACTCTTAGCTGTAACTATATAAAAGAAAGGTCCTTCTTGTAATTAGACTCTTAAGCATGTCCCTCCATCTAACCCCCCTTACTTTTGATGTAATTATTTTATTCATATTTTTATCATTAAGTATTATCATATTACTTATTATTCTTATCGAATTATTACTTTTGTTATTACTCCCTCCGTCCCGTAGGAATTTGCACCCTACGGGACGACACATTTTTTAAGAAAAAAAAATTAATATATATATATAAAGTAGTGGTATATGGGTAAATATGTGTAAAGGTTTGTGTGTGTGCATGTAAATCAATGCTTCCTTTTTTTAGTAGTGTGCAAATTTGGGGGTAGAGATTTTTTAGGTCCCATAACTTTTGTCTTTTTCCAAATACGTCTCAATAAAGTTAATTTATCAAATTACGTCTCAAATGTCTATTAAGTATACAATTTACGTCTCAATAAAGTTAATTTATCCAATTACGTCCCAAGGGATCATTCTTTATAAAATGATAATGGCTAGTAAAAGATTTTATCAATCACTGTATTAGAAATATATGTTAAAAGAAAGGGTCATTTCATTTATGTCCTATTTTAAAAACAGAAATCATACCCATTTGTATGATCTCACTTTTATTATTTCGAATAAGTAAGATTTTTTTTTTTATCACATGTCATTATTGTTAGATTCCATGTATTTGTGCAGGAAAAATAAAAGAGATAGTGTAACGTAAAAATAAAAATAAAACAAAAAAAATTGAGTCAAGAATTTGATTTTTTTCACAAGACAGAATACGTTTTGGATAGTGTTCACAGGATATGCATGTTGTTTTCAAAGATAAAACAGTTTAATGTCTTTGTGTTAGTAGCACCAATAAACACAGGGAAACTACGAACTAAAGGAAAATCTATGAACTGAACTTCTAAATGTAGAGAGATGAAAAAGTCGTATGCAGAGAGATGTTGAATGCTGAAAGTGTGAATGAAGAATGAATGTAGAGACTCATCTTTGTACGCACGAGTGAGCTTCTCAGATGGAATATTCACGAGATATGCCCACGATCTAAGTGGACAGTTTTGACCGCGTCAATAGCAAAACTAACGAATGCATATAGATTCTTCTCTGGATGATTCTGGATCCTTCCAAATTACTAACGAGGCATCCACCCAAATTTCTGACGTGACTAATCTGAAGGTCAGAATCAGATGTACATATCTAGATTACTGACCTGGCATAATTCCCGGATCTATATAAGGTTTTCTACGGATTGATGACGTGGAACATCCAATGATATGAATCAGATTTCTTCTGAATCAGTGATGTTGAACCTTCCCGGATTGCTGACGTGGAACAATCGAGAATCAGGATCAGATATCTTATCAGATCACTAATATGTAGAGCTGATAATTTTGGCCCGGCCTACCCAATATTTGGGTTGAGCTTAATTTTTACAGGCTCGATTAAAAAATGGTCTGACCCGGCCAGTGAATATGCTTTGCCCCGATGGGCCCGTTAATATGTAATTTTGGCCTGACCCAATGGGCCAGCCCGACCTACCCGATATTTGGGCTGTGCTTAATTTTTATAGGCCCGATTAAAAAATGATCCGACCCTGCCCATGAATACGATTTGGCCTGATGGATTAGGCCGAGTCATTTGCCAACTCTACTAATATGGAGCATTTTTGGATTGCTGATATAGATAATTCACATTCTGGATCACTGATGTAATCGATCTGCAGGTATGTTTGGGGTCACCGATTTGGGCTGACACACCATGCCCATAATTTTGGGTCTCCAAAAAAACCTAGGGGCCAAAGGCTCACCAAAGCTCACTCAAACACCAATTGCCAAGTTCAAGACTTGGACACGGGCACGACTCAGCCAGTCAGATGGGCAACGATGCGCGTGTGGTTCATGTTAGAGTCCCCAGGACCTTATTGAATGTCTACTCAAACTCCTATTTATATATAGTAAAATTCTTTATTGATTTTTCAATGTGGGACATATTGAAAAACTCTTATTTTAATTTAATTTTTTCACATAAAATTTCTCCACATCAGTGCGACGTTTTCCACTGTGGGTATTAATTTTTCACTCACTGTAATTTATTTTGAGATTGAAAAACATTACACCAATCTACTCCGCGAATAGAACACATCGATTATAAGTAGTTTCCTTGAGATTACTATTTATCCTCCAACAAATGGTCAAACTAAAGTATTTAATACTCTTTGGAAACCAAAATTCGAGCAATTATTTGGATTATATTATAAATTCTTTATATACTTAACTAATGCATATTATTAACAATATGATAAGTTTATTCTTTCAAATTTCGATTATTATGCTTCTGTAATACTATTTGAAAATTGAAATACGAACTACATGACCTCCATTAGAAAAACACTTGTGCCAAAAGCTAAGTTAGCAGTTTAATGGGCTTAGCCCAGATATTGCAGGCACATAGAGGCCCAATTATTAGGTCCGGCCCATTGAATTAACAAACTCAAAACCCGTGGGGAAAAATTCCGAAATCTATCTCCATCTCCTCTTCCTCACAGAGATTTGACAAATAAGAATTGTTTTTCCTAAAGCTTTTCTAGTTTTCGAGAGATCTGAAATGGAACCGGCGGCTAGACGAAGCGGCGGAGTATGGGAGGGTATGTACAGAATGGTTATGCGCCGTACTCCGGTCTACATAACGTTCGTCCTCGTCGGCGCCTTTGTAGGCGAACGCGTATGTATCTTCTTTTAAATCCTGGTCTTTTACATATTTGTTTTTGTTTTCTGTTTATTGCCTGTATGTTCTGGATTGAATTGGATCTGGGGATGCGATACCCGTTAGTGTCCCTAGGTTTGGGATAGAAAAAAATGTTGGATTGTTTTTTAATTTGTGCAGCGACGACTTTTTTTTTCCTACCGCTTCCCTTTCTAGTCATATTTTTGTTTGGTTAATTTCATTTCTCTATGCTAATGTTTCCTTGTTTTGATTTCAGGCTGTCGATCGAGGCATTCATGCTCTTTGGGATCATGTCAATGTTGGGGTATTGCCATCACTTTTTCTTCTTAATATAAATAAATTTAGCTGATTTGTACTTTTATTTGTACCTCCTATTTATTAGTTTCAACTATTTTTATTGGTTTTCTTTTATGATCTTGTGTTGTGGTTAATATTGGAAATTGGGTGTATTTGGCCTAAAGGTTCTTGCTTGTTAAGAGAACTGTTGTCAAAGTGAATCCAGAAAGCTGCTCAAGTGTGGTATGGTTGGTTAAATGGATATATGCATGATATCAAAATTTTGGTTAAATTTGAAATTGACTCTAATGATTGTGTTAATAAATAGATTTATGTTTTTAAGAATATGTTTTGAGGATCGTAAGTTGATATGCCTTATGTTGCGAGGAGTCTGAGTTTTGTAAGGGAATTTGACTTAACACGTAAGAAATCAGGTAGTTTTCACTTTCAGGAGCACGGGCTAATCCTTTGTTGTATTCGATGTGTTTATTTTTTTTTTGGCATTGGCAAGTTTGTAGCTTTTTTCTTTTTACAGTTGACCAAATCCCTTGAGTTCAGTTGCCCCTAAAGTTACTTCTGTTTTTATGAAGTTGAACTTTATTTTATCACATTATATTTTTTATGGTGCTCATATATTCAGCAGGAATTATTATTGGTCCACGTAATGAGAAGATTTTGGTCGTAATAGGCATTAGAAAAGAGGCAGTTTCAAATCTTTTTGAAATATATAGTAGTTGAGTGTGGGAAAAGTAAGTAAAAGCTGAAGGATGTTGAGAGTTATAAAAAAAGATGAAGAGGCGAAGAACATATAATGTAGGCTATAGTTGTTATAGTATTTGGTGAGTGTTAGTATATTTATGTGGTGAATATATCAATAGTTTCCATCTGAACAAAGATGTGCTTATCATGGGATCTAAGAAGTTATGGGTTTACTTGAAGAACTTTCTCATTTTCTTTATTAATCATTGAGAATTAAATGGCTATCAGTACATTGATCTATTTGTGAACGCCATACATAGACAAAGCTGTCTGCAGTCAAAATAAAGAATTGTAGAAGTACTGTGTTATTTGTTTTGGAATTATGGATATATTTAACTTCAAAAGTAAAAAGAAGTTGTATTATGTAGAATGAACACATTTGCAGCTCTCTATGTACGCATGTTGTAAATACTAGCTGGTAGCATGTAATTAGGGTTTCATGATATATTTGTTGAAATTTGTGTACAGTTAAACCCTAGTAACATCGAACAATGTACTTGTTGCCTCGTTAGCTTCTAACGTATTTTGATTTTGTCGAAGTCTGAACATATGACATTAGATTCATTCATTAAAGCTTCCATTTTGCAATTTTGTAAGCTTGTTTAAATCTCCGTCCACTTCAGTTGGGGGGACCTTCGTCCCCTCCATCATTTTGAACATGTTCGAATTAGAGTTTCAGAAAATGTATTCTTACTGAGAGTTACTATTCACCTAATCACTGTAGCCCCATCATAATATATCATACATCAATATGTTAGTTAATTTTGCTTATGATTTTTTTGTGTGTTTTGTTTTTAATAAAATATTTGTTAGATTAAAGTAATTATTTTATTTTAATTAAATTTGAGACTTTAGTACTCCTCCGTCCCACTATAAACTTCCCGTTTCTTCATTTTGATCCGTCTCACTATAAATTTACTATTCTGCTATTGTCAAATTCTTTATAAATTTATATCACAAACTTTTGCCTAAAAGTGCTTGAGAGTATCATTTTTTCTTTTTTCTCCATTACATCACTTGTATTATATATATCATTATACTACTTGTCTTAATATATGAGCGCAAACTAAGCAACATGGGAGATGGACGGAGTATGCAATAAAATGGAAAATTGATTTTTTAGTTGAATGTTAGCTAGTATACACTAATAAACATATTTACACAGCATACATGATATTTGTGACATGTAAGATTAATTTCTAATTTTTAATAGATTAGAGAGGTAATGGTGTACTTTAGGAATTTATTTGATGATTTGTAATTTAATTTTATTGTTATATAAATATGGCAAAAACTTGTATGAGATAGTACATCAGACGAGTCTCATTTACTATATTATATGACTCATGGGCTTATTAAGGGGTCTTAGCAATCATGTTTTAAAGTGGAGCATGAGACGGTCTCTCACAAGATTCACTTGTTAAATATTTGATTATGTATTCTCCATGGTTTCCCAGTCTGCCGTGCTGAGCTCTGTTTATGTTGTATAGTTTGTAATAATTTAGTGTTTGCTGAATGCAGAAACGATTTGAGGATATTCCAGGTCTGGGACAGAGGCCGTCCGAAGAATGAAGTGGCATTCTCACCTGTTGCCACCCAGCGGAATGAAGTGGGAATCCTTCATAGATTTAAAAACGCTTTGGTGTTGAATAATTGTTACTTATATGTCCTTGCTTGCTATGAGCCTGTGATTTCTTTAAAACAAAGGCGAATTTGCAGTTGTAGCATTTTGTTTTGTGTCCGATAAGTTTGAACCTCTGAGTTGATCTGGTCATTTTGGACATCAGTTGAACACAGTGAAATATTTCACTATACAGTGTCAGATGCTCTTTTACCAGATTTGTAGGTATTCAATTTTTATAATGTTGAGTTATACTCCGAATTGTATTGAAAGCTTTGTTTGGGAAGTTGATGAAATCTAATAACTGAACTGGTGTTTGATTAAAACATACTAAAGTTGTATTGAACCAATGAACATTTCGTCACCGCATTCGGGTCATGGGAAGCTACTTCACATACTAATAAAAGTGATACTTATTGAACAATTTTACGTGTTTTCTGTCATGATGATCAACAGAAATATCATATAGTAGTACGTCCTTAACTCATGTGCCCATCGCTTATGTGTGAATGTCACATAAATAATCATATAATTTATATGGCTTCACAAAGTAATGTACGTAGTGTGAGATGCCATTGCTGGCCGATTGATCATGTGCAATTCACATGAATTAGTACAGTTTGGAGCTCATTTGTTAATCATCGTTTCAGGCATCAATCCATTAAAGACTCTTAAACCAACTTGGTGCTCTTGGGTTTTCGAATCCTCTTTGATGGCACCATCTGCGGGCGTTGGGGGCTTTAAATTTATTATTGGACAACCAAAGAAATTCGCTACTATGCAAAATGTGGATTAGAGAGGTTGTCAAGTTTTTGCTCTATGAGAGAGAGAGAGGGCCTTTTATTTCTACAATCTTGGGATTCATCTCAGTCTATTCTTTCTTAGGGAAACATTCATTTTTGGTGCTCTTGGGCCTCCTCAATTCACTTCCAGCACAATCAAACTCCATTCAACGATACTCTTTGTTAGTGGATATAATTATTGGACAAAGAAGATGTATTTATGAAAATATTTTGATGCCATGTTCAAATTCTAATTATAATTATTTTTTCAAGTAACCATTCCATTAGAAATAAAACATGATTAAGACTCAAGAGTATCATATATATATATATATAGAGCAATACTTGGGTAGAAATTTCTACCGTACAAATTTTCAAAAATAGAAAAAAATATTAAAGAAGGCCACACGCATATTCGCGAATGAGGACACGGTACCCAAGTTTTTGCGGACTAATCCATCCATACAGTAATGAGTATAAAATCCTAATACCAATAAACATGCATACTAAGTTTTTCATCCCATGCATGCATATATTGTGCATGCTACTAATAAAAAAAAATTATTGTTGACTAAAAAATATTCAAGTAATAATATATTACAAATAAATATTTATACATATAGTAACACACATTTAATCTTACAATAACACACATTTAATTTTACAGTAACACACATTTACTCTAATAGTAACACACATTTGTCTCTCAATTTGTGTTACTATATAGATAAATATGTGTTACTGTAAGGACAAAATATATTTTTATAAGACTAAATATGTAATTCTTAATTTATTCATCATCCCTTTAAATCTAGATATATTGTTTCATGTAATACATATTGTTATTATATGAAAAAATTAATTATTCTTATAAAAATAAATAAATATTTGTGAATAATCAATATTTGTTCTTCTAATAAGACACATTTTGTTCTTGCATTACGTGAAAAATTATTTATTCTATAAAAACAAATGAATATATATAAAATAACAACATTTTATGAGATAGTAACACACATTCGCTCTAATAGTAACACATATTTGTCTCCCAATTTGTGTTACTATATGAGCAAAATAAATTTTTATGAGAATAATATGTGTTTCTTAATTTATTCATCATCCATTTAAATCTAGATGTATTGTTTCATTGAATACATATGTTATTATATGAAAAAAAAATTATTTCTATGAAAATAAATAAATATTTGTGAATAATTAATCTTTGTTCTTATAGTAACACACTTTTTGCTCTTGCATTATGTGAAAAATTATTTATTCTATATAAACAAATGAATATATGTAAAATAACAACGTTTTATAAGATAGTAACACATATTTGCTATAATAGTAGCACATATTTGTTCTCCAGTTTGTGTTACTATATGGACAAATATGTGTTACTATATGGGCAAATGCATGTTACTGTAAGGACAAAATGTATTTTTATAAGAATAAAATTTGTTTTTAATTTAATCATCATTCCTTTAAATTTTGGTATATTGATTCATGTAATAACACATTTTTACTATTTTATATGTGTTATTATATGAAAAAATAATTATTTCTACAAAAATAAATAAATATTTATGAAAAAACTAATATTTTTTCTTATATTAATACACATTTCTCTTATATTATATGAAAAAAAAATATTTTATACAAATAAATAAATATATATAAAATAACAATATTTAATGTGAAAAGTAACATACATTTTCCCTTATAGTAACATTCATTTGTCCACATAATAACATAAATTGAGAGTAAATTTTTATATTTATTATTAAATATTATTTAATTATTTTTTTAAATCCACTAACAAATAAAAATTAATAGTTAGGGTATAGTGTTCTAAATTGTATGGTTAGTCAATTAATCCTAATAATTACTAAATAGCTTTCAACTGTATGTATGGATCTTGTAATCCCTGGGACTCGTCCAGTGGGAGGAGCATATATTAGTTGTTTGCGTGGGTTAAATCCCCCAGGTCGCGAGCGTGACATTAATTATCTTTTTAGTTTATTTTTGAAAATTTCTACGGTAGAAATTTTTATATAAGTTTTTGTTATATATATATATATATTAATATAAGGGAAAAGATATATTTTGCCCTGTTTTAAAAAATATATATATATATATATTTTGCCTTTGATGACATCACCCATTATAATTTATCCCATCCCACAATTCCAAAATTAATCATACAAACAACACCTTGATTTTATCCCATAATTAATTTTAAAATTAATGCCATAATTTCAAAAAATTATCTCCAACGAGTAGGGATGACAAATGGAGCGGATCGGGGCGGATACCTCAATATCCATGCCTGCTCCGCGCTCTGCCCCGCTGATCCGCCCTGCTTCATGCTCCACTGCGGGGCAGCATTTTGAGATCCATATCTGCCCCGCGCGGGGCGGATCTGATCTGCCCCGCTCCATCTATTAAATTCTCATAATTTTACAAAATAAATATATTAAAAAACTAAATGCAAAATATTAAAAATTCACAATTTAATCAACAATAATCCATCCAAATCACCAAATCATATCCAAGATTTGATTATTTTAAAAAAAAAATATAATTCTATATATTATATATATATTTAATATTATATATAATTAATATTATATGGAGCGGGGCGGAGCGGAGCTGGGCGGATCAGGGCAAAAAATATGTTGATCCATGTCTGATCTGCTCCGCAAGCGGGGCGGGGCGGATCTGCTCCATTCTCAAAACGGGGCAGATCGTGGCCGATCCAAACAGAGCGGGACGGATTGGATCAACTGCGGGGCGGGTCATTTTGCCATCCCTACCAACGAGCTGCAAGATCCAATTGACAACACCACAACTCACCAAGTTCACCGCCCACTGCAGATGCCGGAAAGAAGCCGCCATTGAAGGCCACTGCCACCACCATGGTTGTTGAATTGAAGGAAGACAAGCTAAAACTCATGCGGCGCTAGTTCAATTGAAGAACCGTTGGCCATCTTTGTCATGACCGCTCTCTCTCTCTCAACAACCATGCCAGAGAAATTGAAGCTCGCCCTTGATTACAGTTTTGAGGCGCCGCAGTCAAGCCAGTGAGGCGGCGCTGAGCAGGCCAATTTGACCGCGGTTGTAAGTGTTGTGTATAACTCGCGCGTTACAGAACTCAATCGTTCTTTACGCGAAAATATTTTCGTTGACTGTTACAGACGTTAATGGCAAGGACTTGGATAAAGAATTTGATTCTTTCCCAGCCCTTCTCTGCAAATAAACTTTTAATTGCAAATAAACCCACATTATATAAAATTAATTTTTAATATTATTTAATGAATCTAATTTTATATTGTAAATAAGTCCATAAAAAAGTTTGCCAAAAATATACAAACTAAATTCCATTACTTATATTCGTAGTTTATAATATTGTTTAGTTTATAAAATATCATAATTTAATAATTTTAAAAAATAATTTTAAAATATTATATATTTTTTGAAATATTATACTCCATTTGTCCACTAAATTATTTCCCACTTTCCTTTTTTGTTTGTCCACAAAACTTTTTCTCATTTCCTTATTTGGAAACAACTCACACTCACAATAAAATTTTGGGTCCCACAATACTCTTACTTTTCCCCTACTTTATCTATCATTTCAATATAATACCACTTTTTATTAAATCACGTGCCCATAATGAAATGGGAAAAAGATTCATGGACGGAGGGGTATATATTTTTTAAAATACTTTAAAAAGACAAATAAGATAAATTTGAGGTAAATTTATTTAAATAATGAAATTTTCAAATTTGCAACTTATGCAATGTTTATCTTTGGGCAATGAAACAACAGACCAAGTGTTTCAAGAGCAGGCAATTCATTTTTTATGGCTATTACCCATTGTTCATTGGTACAAGCTTGCTTATATGTTTTAGGTTCTACTATTTGTGAAATAGAAGCTGTAAAAGCTTTATGTGAATCACATAACATACTTGTAGATAGATAATCAGATATTGGATAAAGAATTTTGTGTGAAAATTTTGCATTGCTATTCTTGATAGAAGGAGGCAAAGTAACCTTCTATATATCTAGATAAGTTGGAGTTTTTCTGACTCTAGACGATTTCCTTACATTAATATGTTCATTTTCTCTAGTAGAACTATCTATTAATGGCAAACCAAATTGTGTAATTTCAGTTACTTCATCATGAAGGTCAGTGTGGATTATATCATTATTGCAAATAATGTCATTATTATCACTCCTAACATTATCAGATTCAATATGAGTAAAAGAATCATTAACAACATGTAGGTTATCATAAATAATATCATCTTCTGCAGAAACTATATTGAGGTCATATGAAGTACCACAAGGTGAACGTGCGGAAAAAGGATAGATACGTTAATGGAATATCACATTTCTACAAACAAATATCTTACCAGTAGATAGATCATATAATCTGTAACCTTTAATACCAAAGGGATATCCAATAAAAACACATTTTGTGGCTCTAGGATCAAACTTTGACCTATGTGCTGTTAGAGTGCTTGCAAAACATAAACAACCAAAGTTTTTTCAAGTAAGAATAATCTGGTAATTTATTGTGTAATACCTCAAAATGTGTCTTACCATTCAAAACAGAAGAAGGAATTCTATTAATTAAGTGTGTTGCAGTTTGAACACAAAAACTCAAGAACTTTAAAGGCAACTTAGATTGAAATAGTTGAGATCTAGCAACCTGTAACAAATGTTGATGTTTTCTCTCAACTAATCCATTTTGTTGAGATGTTTCTACACAAGAAGTTTGATGTATAATGCACAAATTATGATAAAATTCAGAAAGAAAAAATTCAGAACCATTATCACTTCTTAATACCTTAATTTTAATACCAAACTGGGTATAAACCATAGTATAAAAATTTTCTAAAGCAGATTTCACATCACTCTTAGCTTTTAACAAATATATCCAAGTACATCTACTAAAATCATCAACAATAGTTAGAAAAAATTTCTGACCAGAAATGGATTCAATAGAATAAGGACCCCACACATCACAATGTATCAAACCAAATATATAATTAGAAATAGAGATACTATTAGGAAAAGAAATTTTCTTTTGTTTAGCTAATGGACAAACTTCACCAACTTTATTGATCACTAAAGAACGGTTTACATGAAATTGCTTTATTTGAAATAATTTCTTAGTAGAAACGTGTCCTAACCTAGAATGCCATAGAGCAAAATCACAAGAAGTAGAAACTGAAGAGTTAACAAACTTACAATTTTAGGGGTCTTCAAACAATATAAGCCTTCAGTTTGTTCAGCAGAACCAATCACTCTCTTGGTTATGTTGTCCTGCAAAATACAATGTGAGGAAAGGAAACTTACAAAAATATTAGAATATCTTGTTAAATGTGAAATTGAGAGCAAGTTATATGCAAAATCAGGGACATACAAGACATTTTATAAAGTCAAATGCTCATTTAAAACAATATTACCAATATAAGTAGCAGTAGCTGAGTTGTTGTTTGGTAATATAATTTTAATATCAGAATGTTCAGGTTTAGAAGTGAACAAATCTAAACAATGGACCATATGATCAGTGGCTACTGTATCTAAAATCCAAGAGTAAGTGTTATCAGATATATAATTTAGACAATATGATTTACCTTGATTTAGAACTGGTTCCTCAACAAAAACATCAGCAGCTGTGTGTGTCTCAATAACCTTTTGTTGCTTGGCATATGTAAAAAATTGCTCAAATAATTCTTGATTGAAAAAAGGGTTAGAATCATCAGGATCAGATTTAACAAGCACATTATTTGTAGTATTAGACTGATTAGTAGACGAATCAACCTTTCTTGGACTTCGAGGACCTTTTCAACCAGGTGGATAACCAATAATTTGGAAACATCTATCTTTAGTATGACCAGGAAAATCACAATGACTACACGTAACCACCTTTTTCTTGTCTTTATAAAACTTGTTATTCCTAGCTAACATAGCAACAGAGTCAGGCTGAGGAATGACAACAGAATCAGACCTAAGAGCTCTTTGAGACTTTTCTTGAAGTAACAAAGAGTAAACATTATCTAAAGACAAGGATGATGCTTGCAGCAGAATCTGAGACCTAATGGCAAAATAAGACTCATCTAAACCAACAAGAAATTTTATAACAACATATTTTTCTTGAGTTTTAGCAATTTTCTGAGGTAAATCGCATGAACAATTAACCATGGCACCACAAGAACATTGGAGAGTTGGCCTAAAACCCAAATATTCATCCCAAAGAGATTGTTTGCCAAAATCGTGATGATTTCCACACAAGTGAACGTGGTCGTTGTTGTCGTGGCAAGTTAACCAAGTTAAATATCGAACACAGGGAAACGATGTGATATCAAGCGAGTATTGAGTGTTTACAAAAGGCTAATAGCTAGGAAAGCAAGAAAAGATCATTTTTCTATCTACTAAATCAACAAGAAATAGTAATCCTAACTATCACCTCAAAGAAGTGAGCAAAAGTGGTGTGTGTGCATGTAAGTAATCCTACTATGGTTCCTCTAGTGTCCTATCCATCCTAGCATGCAAAAGGTCTCTTGGTGTCTTAGTCAAGCCAACTAGTGTCTAGATCTCTCTACAACACAAGGTAAGGGCTCTATTGGATGTCTAGATCTCTCTATAACTTCCAACACTCCAATTAAGAGGTCTAGGCTAATATGCAATTCTCATTGGTCATACAAGCCCAACATCAAACACTTGGTATGCATAAAGTTCTTATATCTCAATTCTCATTTCATTGCTAAAACATATAAGCCATACAATCCAATTTAATATCCCAAGCATTCATACAAGTCTTTAATAAGAGAATTAATCCAACAAGATCACTAGTTCATGCATAGGATTAACAAGAGACTAAATTCACCATAGTATTCATACAACCATGCAACAAGGATATTAGCCCATGACTAATTGGAATTGGAAATCAACAATTAACATTCTAAACATCATGATTATGAATTAAAATAAGAGAATTAAAGGAAATCTTACCATAAGTGGAAGAAATTGAATACAATCTACAAACTTCCAAAATGCTAAGTCTTGATCCATAGCTCAAAATACAAAAATGAATCGCAGGAATGAAGCTCTAATCACTACGAGTATGTAGGAACAAACGGATCTAAAATCTGACGGACGGATCAAAAGTTATGGAAGAAAGAAGATTGAATCTAACTAAGAACCCACTAAGTAACTACCTAATTCTCTCTCTAAACTAATCTAAGAACTTGGAATTATGATAGAATGCTTGAAAATCTGATCCTTGAGGTATTTATAGTGCCCACAATGTTTAGTCCAAAGTGCCCTTCATTAAACGCTTGAAAATACGAAAATAGCCCTGAAAATCCAAAAATCCAGACCGCCGCTCGACCACAAGCATAGGTGCTGCCTACCTAGGTCGGCACCCAGGTCGTGCGAAGTGCAACGCTGCCGAGCATGAACTGCATGGCTGCCGACCACGCTGATCGCGCGCTCACGTGCGTGGTGGCTGCCGATCCAGTAATGCGGACACGCGACTCCCTTTGAGGTGCTGCCGACCACAAGTATATGTCCTGCCGAGTTGCATCCTTAGCTCGGGTCACGCTCGACTTTCTTTGTTTTTGTCATATCTTGAGCTCTAGAACTCCGATTGACTCGATTCTTTTTTCGTTGTGACCTTCTATTCAAGCTCTTAAACATGGAACATCAATTGAACCAATTGGATCAACTCCATAATTTAGGACTTTTCTCGATCTTGCTCGTTTCTTCCTCATTTTGCTCGTTTTCACCTACAATCACAACTTTCTAGCCGAAAAGGGTTAAATGCACAAAGTATATCATTTTAGGGTCAAATATGAACATAAGAACATCAAAACCATATAGAAATGGATGCAAAAAGATACAATTATGACCCTAATCAGAGATTTAAACAAATTATAGTATGACACTGAAGAAGAACTACCTTTAGAGATGGAACTCAAGGACTTTTCTAATTCATAAACCCTAGTATCATCGGATTAAGTATACCTCACATGAAGTTCACACTATACTTAAAAATTGATACCGTCTTAAGATTGTTGATCACACGAGGAAGAAGAAGAAGAACCATGAAGAAGAAGGATGATTTCTTAGATAACCGAATGAATTTGCATAAATACAGTTCTATTCTATTTACACTAGAGTAGAATATAAGTGTTCCTATTTTATAGTATTAGTTTACAAAATAACTAACAATGTAGCAAAATTAAGTTCACACTATATTTACACTATCCTTACAAACATGGATGCAAGTCTTCAAGTTGTGACGGCGGCCGGACAGTAGGCGATGACGGGTGGCTATTGCAGAGGACACAGTGGTGGTTGTACTTCGATATGGAAACAGGGGTAGAGCTCGGGTTATTGCAATGATGGACGACCATTTCCAGCGACAAGCTTTGGTTGTCGGAGCTCCATTAATTCCGGCCATGGTTGTTGGCGGTAGCCATGAGCAAGTGGCTGCTGAGGGCTTTGGTTTGGTAGCAATTTCAAACAGAGAAAGGTCTAGTTTCGGCAACGATGATGCGCGAGCCTCAATTCCAACAACGACAATGGTTTAGCAGACGACCTTCAATTCTGGTGTAGGGGAGGACGTGGGCAGCGCTGCGGTGGTGGACGTTGGAGTGAAAGAAGAGAGAGACTAAAATAAAGTTATTGTTTATCTTTTAAGATATATATATTTTAATTTAAGAGGTGTTTGTGGAAGTGTAGGTGGGATAGGATAATGGAGTGTAGGTGGGATAATGATGATGTCATAAGGGCAAAATATATTTTTTTTTTAAAAGAAGGGACAAAAAGATTATTGGGGTTTCAAAAAGGGCAATATTATATTTTTGCTGTTAATATAATATATGTGTGTAAATTTAAAATATATTTTGCTCTCATATTTTTCGGTGATTGGTTTCAACTACTTAAAATGAATGTGGATCTAGACATGTTCAAAGATTCGATGGAGATGAGGATGAGAAAGGTGGTATTTGACGAGGAGTTACATTGCTATCAAAACGAGGTTATTCTAGGTAAATTTCAAGATGATGAAGGAGGAGTCTTCCTAAAGCATTATTATGAATTAATAATCTGAATTTTGAGAGAGTACTAGTGAAGGTTGATGGTGAATTGGTGCCGGATGCACTCTCTAGTTCTAGAAATGACTCTCTAGTGTTTTGATAATTTTATATTTTTTTCTATAAAAGAGAGATGAAACACATCCCTCGTTACTTTGTAAGTTATGTTAATGTGGTAACACATTATCTTGTTAGAGTCACTAGGTGGTTTTATAACATTTCTAATGTGGCAACACATTATCTTGCTAGAACTGCTTAGATCGTTTTATAAATCTTTCAATGGAATCGAGCCTTTTACTATTGCAAATAGTTTTCTAAATGTTGCTTGCTCTAACTAATAAATTGAATGGTTTGACTTAAAAAATGCAATGCGAGATTTTTTTAATGGTGAGGTCCGATTCGTTAAAATTTTTATTTATAAAATAATTTAGTGTACTTACCATTTTTTAAAAAAATTTGTAAAATAAAAAAAATTGATTTTTTTAAAAAATTTCACTGTATTCGGAAAAAAGTTGAAAAGTAATAAAAAGAATTCAATTTTTTTTGAATAGTGTATTTACCAAAGAGTTTATGCAAATAACCTAGGCCAATAATTTATTAGGGGTTTCTTATTATCCATCACTAGTATATCACTCGTGCATTTGCACGGTTTGTAAATATAAAAAAAAAATATAATATTCATTTTTATTATTGTTATTTTTACTTAAAAATGTGTATTCTTTTGTTGTTGAATAAAGTGTAAAAAATATTAAATGCATATTTTGTGCACAATTCGTACATGCACCTTTTGTGCACGATTTATATATGCACATTTTGTGTATGATCCATACATGCACATTTTTTGAATGATCGATATGTACACTTCTCGTGATTGATCTCTACGTTCACATTTTGTAAACAATCCATATATGCACATTCAATACAAATTTCTTGAATGATCCCTATGTGTGCACCTTTCTTGAACAGTTAGCCTTTTCAGTTGCACGTTTCGCAGAAATTCAATTAGTAAATTGAGAAGATGAAAATTCAGTAATATATCATAAAACTATTTTTAAACCATATTTTGTCCATCTCAATACTCGTTTTTTAATTGAATTTCTCTTTTAATATGCATTTTATTCTCTTTAACTACATTTTGTGAAGAAACTCAATTGTTAGTTTTACAAAAAAATAAAGTTTTTGGAATTATACACACAATAAATTTTATGTTGAACAACAATTTATTCAAGTATTGTACCCGTGTGATGCACGATAATTTTTTTACTATCGTATTAAAATATCCTGATAAACCATATGAATAGACTTATACATGAAATAAATTTGTATCATTCTAGCTACTTGAATTGTACTTTAATTTAGAATATAATTAGATAGGAACTCAATAAACACATGAATCATAATAATAGAAGATATAGAATATGTATCTTATATAATACAATCTTATACAAAAATTTATCTTTCTTGTTTAATTATAACTAAGTCATTTTGTAAATGTTCTTTTTATATTTATAGATCTAAATTTTTTAAAGATTTAAATATTCTATTAAAAATTTAAAACTCTTAAAATTATCAATATACTTAAACATCTCTAATAATACATAGTAGTCGAATACTTTTATAACTTTACTTGTAGGAGATGCATTACAGAAAGTAAACATTAGGAGCCAATAGATAATCTTTCCTTGGAAATAAATTAAAAAACATAGTAGTTTTTTTAAGCTTCATTTTGCAACTTCAGAAACTCATAAACTTTCATTATATCTAACTATCATTGAAAATTATCTCTATACCTAGATACATCGTTTCTTCATCAAATAAACATCTCTTTGGGCCACTTTTTATTGAAAATTTCTCTATATACAACTTCATCTTCTATCTTGATAGGGGGTGCATACGAAATCTTCAGTTGACACCTAAGAGAAACAAAATCTCATCATTAACTCATTAATGCTTTCATTAAAATCGTAAAAGAGTAACTCAATTATAAACTAAGTTTAATACCTGGTTTCATTATGAATCAAATCAACATTTCCTTGATTGACTGTATCATCATTCTTGTTAATCTACCAAATATATCATCAACATCAATTAATATTTATTCAGCAATAAATTAGCTAAATAAGTTATTATTAACATTTCCTCATTAACACATGCTCAATTTCATTAAATCTTTTTCAACAGATTGTTATACATGAGAAACACACATATAAAAAATTGTACATAGATGAATAAACTTTAAATAATTACCTTTTCTCATCCAAAATTTCAAAATATAACAAAATACCTCATCACCGATTAAAGGAAAAATAATAATTTATCACCTTCTCATCTGTAGTTAATTTTATAACAATGTACTGGTTATCGTCGTCTACTTATTTGTTCAGTTCTCACTTGTGAACTTTAAAAAATGATCTCCACAGTTAGTTGCATTTGCACAATTTCATTACTAATAAATTCAAATATTCAATTAATTCATTAGTGCAAATCTAATGCTCAGATAAAAGTTATCATTTTTTTATTCTATTGATTATCGCAATCTATATATTTAACAAAAAAATCAATTGATTCCAACTTTCCTGGAAAAAAAAAATTTCTCAATAGTAAGAAAAATTTAGAAAATTAATAGCTTAGTTTGGCAAAGATTTTAAAGCAACAATCCATAAATTATAATCAATTGCAACTATAATTTTTTTCAACAATAGCAGAAACCCCTAAAATCTTCTATATAAGAAAACAATAAAAAGTAGCAGAACTCCAAAATTCAAAGTGTTAGTGAATTGCACTAAATAATGTGTCTCGCTAGGGTAAGTAAAAATTTATCATGTTGGCCTGCATACATAAATTTTAGAAATTCAAATCTCCAGTATTGAGATTTTTCAGAATTTGATTCAATTTTGGACAATTTTTCCTTGGGTGTTTGAGTGTTTTTCAAGTGTTTTGTGAATCTGGTATTGAATACTACAAATATATAAAGTGTTTTCCCCTTCTACAGCAAAAAAATATTTTTTAAAAATAAAAAGTATGTTTTATATATATACATATGCGTATAATATATGATGTGAAAATTTTGAAAAAATAAAAAGGTTATTAAAATGTGATTACGCTAGTGTGGTAAACTTTCACGTGCTCCGATGAGCCACGTCATTAGTTGCCGACCCAAAATATAAAAACATGTATCGAATTGAAATTTCATAAAATGTTGGTTTTTTTAATAATAATCGTGAAGACCAAGATTAAATTGAAAGTTGAGTATAAGGTGGTGCATTTTCATAGAATTAACCCCATTTTTTTAATTATACAACTATATTCCACACTTTCATTGCAAATATAATTTAATCATTTGTTGTTAATCAATTTAAAAAAAAAATATTAGTAGGCATATAATTTTCATAATTATTTATATTTAATTTTTAAGTGGATAATAAATAAAGGCAATAACTTAGAAAACATAGAAATTTTATTATTTATATTTTTTATTGTCTTTGATCATTTTGAAAATTTATTTATAATTTAAATTTAAAAAAATTATAATTATAATATAAATGTAGTCTCATTATTATAATTGTAAGAAAATTATGTTAGTTAATAATTGAATAATTAAATTTGGAAAATTTTTAATGAATACGATAATATATTGTGAAAGTAAAATAAATCCGTTAATTAAATTTATTGACCCAATATTTTGATAGGTCACTAAAGCTAACTGTGAATTGGGTCAATAATTGCTAACTATAACATCAGAGTTGTCATATAATATTATAATTTATTAGTTGTATCTTAAAATTAAGCACAATCATTTTTTCTGAAAAGTAGGATATTAGCAAATGAAAGTATATGGTTCAAATTTAAAATTTGAATTTGTGTACGGTTCAAATTTAAAATTTGAATTTATCACATGTATTTTGATAAATGATAATCTTTTCTTCATGAGACAATCAGTGCAAAATTCTTAATTACTTTTTATTTGTTAAATTAAACTTGCTTTTTTATATCATCAGAAGTTACGATTAACAAACTAATAAAATTGACAAAATTCTAATTAAATAATATAGAAGAAAGTTATTTGTCATTTTACAAAAAAATGTAATATATATTTATTAAAAAATTATGCATATTTAAAAAAATTAATAAAGTACACCTTATTTATTTAAGGTCACACTCATTTATACATTTTTTTCTTAACTTAATCTTATATTATAAAAATAATTATGCATCAAATAAAATTAGCATATTATCTTTGGCCCAGGTTATATGCACCACATGAGTTAATAGTACACACACAAAATGTATACACTCATCATACGATTATTACACACACCATAAATTATTATTTTTATCTCTATTTAAAAACTCTAATTTTTTTCTCTCCTCCATTATCTCCCCTCTTCTCACGTTTTCTTCTCAACTCTTCCCATAGTTCATTTTTCTCCTCCTCCTACTCTCATGTCTCTATTTCGCTTCATTTATTATTATTTTTTCTGTGAGATGGCAGCCGCTAATTTATTATTCGTCATATGAAAATTCCACCTCCATTGACTCATTCATCCATTTGCTATTATAAATTTAAAAGAATAAAAATAATATAGGTAAGATGAATAATGAAATTTTTATTCCTCCTTCTTCCATAACCTGTTTCTCTTTTTCTTTTCTCTCAATTCTTATTTTGGTATTGTTGATAGAATTTACTAACGATGTTATTATGTGGCTTAATGTAACATATTAATTCTACCAAACAATAATCTAAGATTTTGTGTTCTTTGTGTTCTTGAGGGGATGAT
>JAPKLY010000090.1:695294-727416 GCA_026898435.1 Prunella vulgaris
ATGTGTTACTTAATTTATTTTTTATTCTCTTTGTTGATTTATGTTAAAAATATGTTATTCATGTACTTAATACATCATTTAATACCTTATATATGTTATATAAAATATAATATATATTTTTATAAGGATAAATAAATGTTTGTGCATACAGTAACACACATTTGATCTTGCAGTAACACATATTTGATCTTGCAGTAACACACATTTACTCTAATTGTAACACACATTTGCAGTAACACACATTTACTCTAATTGTAACACACATTTACTCTAGATGTAACACACATTTGCAGTAACACAAATTTACTCCAATTGTAACATAAATTTACAGTAATACATATTTACTCTAATTGTAACACATATTTGTTCCTCAATTTGTGTTATTATATGAGCATATATGTGTTACTATAGGATAAAATGTATTTTTATTAAGAATAAATATGTGTTACACATACAATGTAACATACACATGTGTTACATTGCATGAAAAATAATTACTTCTACAAAAATAAATGAATATGTGTAGAAAATAACATTTAATCTGGTTGTAACACATGTTTTTCCTTAAAGTAACATGCATTTGCCCCAACTGTAACATACCTGGGAGCAAAAATCACAAAGCTGCGCGAATTTTGGAAAAAAAATACTCAAATTCGACCCGACCCAGTTTAGACCCGCGAATTTTCAAAAATTGATATTTCTACGGATCTTTGACCCGTAGAAATTTGTATATAAGTGTTTGTCATTTTTTAAATGGTGACAATTAATATGCATAATAATAAAATTTATTTTTTAAATATCAATGTTCTGTAGAGCTATTACTATTTAAAAAATATATTTGATTATAAATAATGATAGTGAATATGTATAAAAATAATGATATATTCATATAATATTATTATGCACTTCGTTTTTAAAAGATATGCTTAATTTGTTGTTTACAATAAATTTTTTTCTTCGTCATCCAATCGTAATATAATAATTATTGATTTTATATTCACAAAAAAACTCATTTAATTCACAAATGGACTACATAATTCTCCAATATACTTTTATTTTATTTACTTTTCTACATTTTTTAGAGCCTGTTAAACTAAATGAGTGTAGAGGTAATACATATTTAGAAAAATCAAGTTTACACAATTTTTTTTCCCCGTTTTTCCAATATTCGAATTTATAATCTGGCTAGTTTGCGGATGTACTATTTGAGTTACTCTTCGACAAATTATGTTGGAGATTGTTTGAGATCACTAACAAAAAAATGGTTATTTATTGATCTGAGAGTATGAGAGAGTGTCATGATATATTTATACACAATTGAAGCTCAAGCTTCTAGATGTAGGTTGTTAAAATATAACTAATTTGCTAATACCTAACAGAAGCTAAAAAAAACTAACAGTAAAGCTAAATCAATTTTTCGAAGAGAGCTGAGTGAGTATGCACTTGGATGTAGGGTAGGGACGTGTGAATGTTACCATGCAATCGTAACATGCTCCCGTTGAAGAGAAACTACTCCAAAGATCCAAGAGGACCAAGACACAACTTTGTCCACAAAAGATGAAATTGAGTAGGTGTTAGGGGTTTAGTTAGAATATCAGCGGGTTGATCCTTCGTAGGAATATAGCGAACATCAAAAACTTTGGAAGACACTTTCTCATGCAAAAAATTTACGTCGACCTCATTATGCTTAGTCCTTGCATGGAAAGACAGACTAAAGGCCAAAGTGATTGCTACCTGGTTATCACTCTAGAGAAGAGAAAAAGTGATTAATGGAAGCTTGAGTTTTGAGAACAATTTTGTAATCCATATAATGTCAGTTGTACCCAAGGCAAGAGACATGTACTCAGCCTCGGTTGAGCTCCTTGTAACCACACTTTGCTTTCTGGAACACCAAGATATAATGTTGGAACCTAGAAAAATGCAAAATTCACTCGTGCTGTGTGTATCATCAATCTCGAAGCATAGTCGGCACGACAAAACCTATCAAATGAAAATCAAGAATAGGAAAAAATAATACACCATATGTTAGAGTGCCTTTTAAGTATTTAAGAACCCTTTTGCAACTCTTCCAGTGATTTTATGTAGGAGAATGAAGGAATTAAGATAGTTTACCGACACTAAAAGCAATATTGAGACGAGTAAGGGTGAGGTATTGAAGAGTGCCAACAACACTTCTATAGAGAGAAAACTGTGAGAAGGAGGGGCTGTCATTAAGAGATAACTATAACCTCGGGCATGAAGGAGTAGGACAAGGAGTGGAGTATTGAATATTTATTTTGACAAGAAGATCTTTGACATATTTGGATTGAGTGAGTCTGATGGATTGATTAGTAACATGAGCTTCCATTCCTGAAAATATACAACCAAGCCAAGATGTTTGAGAGAAAATTCCTTGTGTAGAGCATTGATAATAAGATCAACTTCAGTAGAACCATCCCCCGTGACTAGGATGTCATCAACAAATACATGAAGAAGAAGAAGTTCACCACCAGTTTGCTTATGGAAGAGACAAGACCAACACTGCTGTGACTGAAACTATAAGAAATGAGGAAGCAACTTAGCTTGCCATACCAGGCCCTGGGAGGTTGTTTTAGGCCATACAAGGATTTGATAAGTCTGCAAACATGAGTTGGCTTGACAAGATCCTTAAAACCATCCGTTCGAGGAATGTAGATAAGTTCCTTCAACTCCCATTTCAAAGAAGCATTATTTATGTCAACTTGCTGAATTGCCCAACCTCTTGTTTCTGCAAGACTAAACACCACCCCAATTGTGACATGCTTGATAACAAGACTAAAAGTATCAAAGAAATCTACACCAGTTGTCTGTTGAAACCCCCGGTCTACCAATCTTTAATACCTTTCAAGAGAACCATCCTTGTTATACATAATACGAAACACCCATCTTGTGGAGCTAAGATTCACTTCCTATGAATAAGGGACCAATTCCCAAGTGTTATTTGCAATGAGGGCATCAAATTCAGATTGCATTGTTGATTTCTATTTAAGAGATTGAAGAGCTTGTGCAGTTGTATCAGGTTCAGGAATAATGTAGGAGAAAGATGAGTGAGCCTTAGATCTTGTGATCATATGGTGAGTATTAACAGTATGTGATATAGATGAGGAAGAGCAAGTGTTATCAGAAGAATAAGACGGAGTAGGAGAATGAGTAGAAGAATGTAAGGGTCTAGAATTTGTAGAGTAATCAAAATCATGAAGAGGTGAATATTGTGATGGAAAAATTCAAGGAGAAGAGGCATGAGAGGAATTATTAGGAAGTGATGCATTTGATGAATAGTCAGTATGAGATTTTGCTGAGTAGAGGTATGCATAGAGTTTTTTTAGAACAGTATGAGGGATTTATGCAATTATAGGTGTTGATAGGCGAACTAAAGCGAGTTTATTAGGGAGAGTTATCATTGATAAAAGATTTAAGGCTCAGTAGCTCACCCAGTAGCTCGCTCTAGGTTTCCAAGCCATGTCATCATCTATGGAACAGTCAACACAGCAAGAGAGAGAAAGCTCGCAGAGTAGCTCACACGAAGCTCGCCCAGAGCAGAAGGCAGAAGATCACACCTCACTACAATCACTGGACCTTAGAATAACACAAGGCAGAGGAGCTCGCCCTACTCAAAATAGGAGTAGTAGCTAAGTAGGTCTTCAGCAGTAATGTAGTAGGATGAAAGCACTGTAATTAGAGCATAAGAGGTGGCTAAAGAGACATGTGTTAGGACACTTATCGGTTAATTAGGTTACTTAAGCTTAAAACATGCCACCTCACCACATGCAAACATATAAATAGGTCTTTTGTACTCACATTATCTCTCTAAGTTCATTTTATACAAGAAAATCCTCTCTCTACTTTCTCTCACTACTAAATCCTCTCTATTATCCATATCATAACATAATCTTGATTATTGTTTGGGAGAATTAGAATATTAATCAGCCAAATAAACATCCAATTAAGAAATTTTTCTAACAATGAGAGTTGAGCAAGTGGAAGAGGATTTGGGAATCATAAGCTCAGAATAAGGAAACTCTGATTAATTAAATTGAATTGTTGCTGAGATGTATATGCAGCCAGAATGATGAAGGCATGTGTACCCCTTGTGAGAGGAGTTGTATCCAACGAAGATACATTTAGAAAATTTATATTGGAGCTTTGAGTTGTTATATGGCCAGAGGAAAGGAAAACATGAACAACCAAATACTTTGAGAAAAGCATAGTCAGGTTCTTTTTTTAATAACATGAGATGAGGTGATCTAGAGTTGAGAATGGGGTGGGAAGACAATTAATCAGTGTAGTGGCCGTGTGAAAAACATCCCACCAGAAGGACATTGGTAATGAACTATGAGCAAGTAAAGATAAGGCCAGATCAACAATATGTTGATATTTTCGTTCAACAAGGTCGTTTTATTGATGAGTGTAGGGACAAGAATGCCTTAAGATAACACTAGATTGAGCATAAAAAGATTTCAAAGCCAAGGAATATGTAATTTGTGAAGCACTTGTGACAAAGAGTTCATACAAGGATGATCCAAACAAAAATGCCACAATATGTGATCATTGGAACTAGAAGCCAAATTACAACTCATAATAGCAGTACACTTATTAGAAGTAGAAACATCTTTATTCAAAGAGCTAACATCCAGCAGATACATGCCATCTATAAGAGCTCCCCAGATTAGTACTTGACTTGTTTTCAGATCCTTGACAAGACAATAAGAAACATAAAACTCAATGAAAAATGCATTATCCTTCAAAATTGAGAAATGCTCAGGAAATTCTTAGAGATATCAGACACATGAAGAATATTATGGAATTTGACTTGAAATAACAGTTGAACCAACATTATGCATAGGAATAACCCTACCATCACCAACAATAAGTGTAGAGGTACCTTGGTAGGTTGAAGAGATGTGAAGCTTTCCCATCTGAGAGGTGATATGATGGGTAGCTCCCGAGTCCATAAACTAATTAAAACCTGAAGACTAAGCAACATTCAAGCTAAGAGAAGGAACATTAGTAAACTCAGTAGCAAAGTAAGAGTTAGGAGGTTGAGAAGAACCAGATCCTGTGAGAGCCAAATTTGCTTGATGTGTACCAAAATTTTGTGTGTGAGTAGATTCTAATCCTTGAAATGAAGAGTCAAAATGCTTATAACACTTTGCAGTAATGTGATTAGGCTACCCACATAATTGTCACACAACCTTTGATTTAGAAAAGAACTGAAACTTAGACGGTTTTGATTTACCATTTTCACGATTATCCTTTGCAACATAGTTAGCCACATGTGTAGTGGAAGCACCAATTGAGAGTTGAACAACACCAAATGATTGAGCAATGCACATCTGAAAGGACTACAAGATGGATTGAACTTCATCTAGAGTAGGGAGATAACTCCTAGTTGTGAGATTCACAACAACATCGAAATGCCCAAACCACCCAAAATGTGTAGAATTAGATCATCATCACTAATAAGATGACCAACAGCCTGGGATATTACGCAACTGAAGAATGTAATCATCAATTAACATAAATCCTTTTTTCACGGTTTGAAGCTGGAAATAGAGATTCATTGCCCTTGCTCTGGATTGCGAGTGAAAGAGCTCCTCCAAAACTTTCCAAACTTGAAATGAATGAGTGCAACGACTCAAATGACCAACCATTGATTCAGAAATAGAACTAAGGATCCAACTCACAAGAAATTGGTCCTTGCGATGCCAAGCAGGAACGGTCAAGGATGATTCCAAGCTTGAAACATGATCACAAAATAAGATGTTATCAAATCCATGAGCACGAACAGTTGCAAGCACTTGAGAATGCCAAAACATGCAATTCAAACGATCGAGACGAAGAGACAAAATTATTTTAGGAAGATTATCCATGAGAGAATGAAGAGTGTGAAGCAAAAAAAGAAAAAAGGATCGAAGAACTTGAAGATAAGAAGAAATGAAGATGATCAACATAAAACACTTGAAGAAATGAATAGGGTCTCAAGATACCATGTTTGAGGTCACTCAACAAAATTAAAATGGTGATTTATTGATCTGAGAATATGAAAGTGTCATTATATATCTGTACACAATTGAAGCTCAAGAGAAGCTTGTTAAATGTAGGTTATTAAAATATAACTAATCACATGACAGAAGCTAAACAAACTAACAGTAAAGTTATACCAATTTTGCGAAGAGAGCTGAGTGAGTATGCACTTGGACGTAGGGTAGGAACATGTGCATGTTACCAAGCAATCTAATAGAGATGATTTTTATTTGTGTTTCTGGTATCATAGTTTTGTTTGTGTTAGGTGGAATTACTTCCCCAAAATTGCTCCACTGTCCCATTTTTTGTTGGGAGATAATTTATCATACTCATTTTCAACTTTAAAGATATTTATTTTACTTATTTTAAAATATAAATAATTTTTCCTCACCATCAATTTCAAAAAGTTTCTTTTACCCTCACGGCCTACAAACATTATCATCTAGTTATCTCACCCCACCCAACCGCATTAACATTTATATCAATTAAACATTTTCAAATAGTATATATATAATAATAAACAATACAATAAAATCTTAAAAATACATTTTTAGCAAATTAACTTATTACAATATTTTTATCATATATATGTGATTATTTTTATTTTTTATTTAGACTACTTTAATATATAATGCATATTAATAAATATTGTTGTTGATGGAATTGTTTAATAAAAGGATTTAATGGCTGTAATGATATCAGAATTCCACCAAACAATAATCTAAAGATTTTAGTGTTCTTGATAATGTTATATATATATATATATATATATATATATATATAGAGAGAGAGAGAGAGAGAGAGAGTAGTGAGAGTAGAGTGAGAAAGTAATTTTGGTATAATGAACTTAGAGAGAGAAAGAGAGTACAAGAGACATATTTATAAGTTTGCATGTTGTGAGGTGACACTTTATGGGCTTACTTGGCCTTAGGTGCTGACAAGTGTCCTTTACACCTGTCCTTACTCACTACTATACTTCTATTACATCGCTATGTCCTACTACATCATTACTGATTCCCTATATAGCTATCGTCTCTACTCCGATCTGGGCGAGCTTCTCAGCGAGCTCCCTTGCCTTGTGCTACTCTGGGATGTGATGATTGTAGTGAACTTCAGCCTTGTCTCTTGGATATGGGCGAGCTCTAGGCGAGCTCCTTAGCAGGTGGGCGAGCTGCCTTGCGAGTTCTCTCTCTCCTGGTGTAGGTCAAATGTTGACACGTCATCATGCATCTGAGCGAACTCCTCTGCTACTCTTGGTGTTGACTGGTCAAAGTTGATGACGTGTCCTTGGACCATGCTGGCGAGCTCCGGGCGAGCTCCTTATCCTTGGTTTTTAATCTTGTAATCATCCATTAGTAGTTCACCTATCAACATTTGCCCCCAGCTCGTCCACATCATGATACTTCTAATGTGTGGGTGAGAGCTCGAGTGTAGCCAAACTTCTTTTGGTGTGGTGTTGAGCGTCTTGGCGAATTCACTATGGCGGTGGCGTGTTGACGTGGTGCGGAATTCGAGGCGTTGTGCACACCTTTCCACGCATCATTTCCCGCGTCCATCATGTCATTTTTTCAAATTTTTTGCAGATAAGTCCTTGGACTCTAAGGAAACCACACGTCGCCCATTTACCTTCTATAAATAAGAGAAATCATATACATTTTTCACTTTTACCTCTACGAAATTTCAAAGCGAATCCAAGTATTCTTAAGCATTTTTCTTTTGGCGATTGATACTTTGCTTTATCGGACCTTCAGTGTGATCCTCAAGGTAGTGACCGTGAATCTTTTTCTTTCTTAATTTTTTCTTGCAGATTTCCATTTCTTTTTCCCTACCTTCATGTTTTTCCATTGAGCACCATTAATTCCGGTGATCTTTAAGCTTACTCCGGCCGTCGAAATTCTTAACTTTGGATAATTAAAACCTTTAGACTTCGCCTACTCCAAATATCACCATGTCAACCAGATCCTCGAGTCGCACTCTGTCAAATCAAAACCCCGAGAAGCAACCCATGACAGAAAATGAGCCTATCCCCTAGATGACCCATATTATGATTGAATCCGGATCTGAGGCAACCTCGGTAGCTCACCCAGACTCTGGTGAAGTCCGCTCCGATTCAGGGGAAATGGTTACCAACTCCGGAGAAGGTGGAGACCCTGGACTTCGCAAACTCTGGGAGGACTTCGCCCGGGCAACTGACGAGGTAATTGCCCAGGATGAGGAGGAGGTCGCCGAGTTGGGTGATCAAGTAGGCGAACTGGAGGAGGATGAAGATGAGGCGGAAGAGATCACCCTAGAGTCAAGTCCATTAACTTTCCAGGTCCCCAACTCCCTGAGCATGACATTCCTACGACTATTGAGCATGAGCTCGACTGAGCGGAGTATATGGAGAGGTACCAGGCGAGCTTCCCCACACCTGAGCGAACTATCAGGGAGGTAGTACGCAAATCAGACTACAAGGCGAACACTGTTAAGAGCATTATTTCGGAGTTTGTACTTCTCCATCTCCGTGAGAAGTATCGTATTTTGTTGGACATCCACATCTATGCTCCGGGCCCAAAGGAGCGAGCTGACCTGCCCCCGTCGGGCCCCACTGCTGTCAATGTTCACACCCTGGAGGCCGGACTCACACTTCCTCTGCACCGGATCATCGGCCAATTCTTGATGGACATGAACTTGGCTATAAATCTGCTAACTCCGAATTCCTGGAGTAGTCTGTTGGCCTTCTTGACAGTTGTTGGCCTCGAAGGATACAAGAATCGCCTGATCCCATCGGAAATCAATGAGGCCTTTAGTGTCACCAGACAGTCTACCGAGGGCAAGGGGTATCATTATCTGAAAGCTCGCCCCGGGGAGAAATTTATCGAGAGCCTTTAAATAAAATCCGGGATTGGAAGGAGAAGTTCTTCTTCATCGGAGGAGACTGACGGGCCTCGATAAATTATTCCGGGCATGGAGGCTGTATTAATTCTCCCGAGGAATACAGGGAGGCTAGCAGTAGGTGGAAAAATTCGGTGTGCGTGGGTTGAATTAGATTTACTAATCTAATTTTCTCTTTTTTGCAGCTCCGAAGCACCACAAGCCCGAACACACAGCTTCCAACATTTCCAAAACCTTTGAGTTCGCACGCACGATGTGTTGTCTGAGGAATCGCAAGGACCGGGACGTCGAGCACCTGAGAAAGTTTCACTACAGGTGAACTGCCCTCATCCTCACTGCTCCTCATCATCTCACCGCTCAAGCTCCGGAACTTCCAAGTTGCTCATCTTAAGATAGCTCGCCGGAGTTATATAGCTCGCCAGTATGCTGGTTTTAGTTCGCCAGACTGATATAACTTTTCACTGATGCAGATCAGGGTGTGACAGTTGTTATCTCCCCAATCGAAGTCCCTGAAGCCTTCGATATCCTCATCCAGAAGCTGAAGTGGGTCCACCTCGCCCAAACAAACAAGGATTGCCTTCTGCCATAGCTTTGGCAGCAAACAAGAAGGTGGAGCTCGCCCATCTCGCCTCGAAGGAAGGTGCTGGGGGCTCCTGTACCTAGCAAAAGGTGCCAGCAAAGACATCGGTGAAGTCTCAGACCGCCAAGGCTGCCTAGGTCGCCAAGACGGAAGGGAGGTGAGCGAGCTACCCATCCTCCTCAGCAGCAGAAGAGGGGACTCCGTCGTGGTGACGAATCACAAGTGGGCGAGGAGGAGACCTGTACTTCAAAGACGACCCGATTCACACTCCGTAATGAGGAGTCCGATCAAGGTGGGCGAGGTGGCACTAGATCGGGCCAGGGTGGATTTGCGCACTCCACCGCTCCTCCACCAGTTGCCCCAACCCCTAGATCGCTTGCTACTCAGTCGCCTTTCGGTGTCCAAGAGGTGGACGATACTTTCTTAGGTTGGGATCCCAACAGGGTTGGGTGAGTAATTTGCCTAAGTTATTTCTTCTATCCTCACACTTTTTGTTTTGAAATTTTGTCTTAGCATATTGACCTTCGCAGGTATGCATCCATCGCTCACCCCAATAGGAGCAAGGTCCTTCACTCGTACGAGCGTTCTTGTTCCCTCTCCTCACTTCGCAACCTTCCTGAGGGACTTGCTCTTCAAACTGTGAGGGAGGCCCCGAGGTACTGGACGAACTCCCAGTTGACCACTGTGGAGAGGTAATCACCTCTTGACAATGCCCGGTTGGTGATGCATTACGCAGACGGGCTCTTACTGGCTAGCCAAAGGGTGGTCAACCAGGTCTCTGAGATTGAGGAGGTCCGCCAGGAGAAGAATGCTTCATATCTGAGGATGGCGGAGTCCCTCAATGAAGCAAAGAGAGCGACGGAGATCGCCGAGTAGAACACTTCCGCTTCCCTGGCGGCTGAGTAAGGTGCCCTCAGTCAATTCAGCGAGCTCCAGCGTAAGTACACGCCCATTCAGAAGAACGCAGAGGCTGTTATCCGTACTAAGGAGACTGAGTTCACCGAGAAGCTTGCCACAAAGGAGGAGGAGCTCACCCTAGTGAAGAAGGAGCTCGATCTAGAGCGAGGGTTGAGTAGAGGGGACCAGACTGAATGCTCCAAATTGAGGGAAGAGGTAGCAGCCAAGGCTTTGGAGGTTGCCGAGCTCCGCAACCTGTCCACTTCTCCCGATGCTTTGGAATCTCTAAGGGTGGAGGCCTCGGATAAGGGTTTCATCTAGTGTTATGCTGAGGTGATCTGATGAGCTGGAAACAGTCGTTGGGGACTTCAAAGAGTCTATGGAGAAGGCTCAGATCTCCGAGGGCACTGAGCATAACATTGGCGACCTCGCCCAGCTGGGAGTTGCCTTGGACTTCATCCCCGAGCACTTCAAAGTCATCCAGACTCTCGAGGTCCCTGTCCTGAATGCTGAGACTCCCCAAACCCCACCCACTGACGAACAGATGCTTGCCCTTACGGGGAACATCATGGTTGATACTAGCATGCTGGATACCAGTGGGCTGGGCAACATCATGGAGCTTCCAAGACTCTCTCCTCCGTCGGACTAGGAGGTCGCTGGCCAGGTTGCTGGTGAGGTCACAAGTGAGGTCGCCCCCACTGATGCTTCTATGACTCCTACTGCTGAAACCCCCACCGCTCCTGAGACTTGAAGACTTTTTCTTCTTTTTGCTTTTGTTTAGGTAGGGTAGCTCACTAGGCTTGATAGCTCGCCTAGAAGGAGCTTTTTTGTCTTCAAAGATGGCTAGCTGGTTGACCTTTGTAACCAGCACCACTTCCCATACTTAGAGATTTTCTAAGTATTTTCAATGAAATTTCAATTTTTTGTTCTATCTAGCTCTAATTTACTTTTCTTGCATGTTATATCTTTTATTAGCTCGTTTCTTATACTTTTAGTACGCTATTGTTCATCTTACTCCATTTTGGGAAGCGAATTGTTCGTTTTACGTCGCTTAGGACTACGAATCGTACTTACTCACTTGGTACCTATTTTTCGTCTTACTCAGCTTAGGGCAGCGAATCGCTCGTCTTAGACCACTTAGGGTAGCGAGTTATACCCTTATTATTCACTTGGGTGATTAGGTTTTAACAACCTTGCCTTAGAAGTTTTTAACCGTCTTTTGTGAATTTTTCTAACTTTGGGCAGTGGGCGCTTAGTGATCCTTTAAGAAGGATACCTTCACTAACCTGGGCACTTTGGCCTTTGTCTTGAGCTTTAGATAATAACGTTTTTGGGACTTAAATCCTTGTGTATTTGGAGCTTGAACAGTTGTTTTTTCTGAAAAAATTCTAACTTTATTGAGCAATGGTTTTTACATAGGTCGTCATCAACATTCCTGATGCGAACCTCCGACTAGTCTAATTACAAATTGTGGTCCACCTTCCTCTACTGCCAACACGTTTTCAGTGTCTGACACACGTTTGTAAAATGAATCTATCATTTTAGCCTTGGAAGACTGACTTGGTGGCACACACATGGTCTTGGACAGGCTCCTCAAGAAAATGTAGCAGCTATTTTACCTAAGGGCATATAAGCACTCTTCTGAGCATTCATTCCGTGACGGGCTTCTTTTCATACTCCAACCCTTTCGCTACTACTAATAGAACTTCTTTAGGTGTGCTGCGCTCCATGTATATGACGAGGCTTTACCATCCATGTCCTCGAGGTCATGTGTTCCGTTTGCCCAGCTTGCAGTGACCCGGAACGGTCCTTCCCAGTTGGGTCCGAACAGACTTGGTGGAGTTGCTAGCTTTCTTCTCAATACCAACCCCCCGACCTTGAAACTTCTGTTTCGCACTTGGGAATTGTAATACTTCTCTGCTCTTTGTTTGTAGGTGGCGTTCTTCAGTTCCGACGAGGCTCTGGTTTCTTCGAGAAAATCATTCTCCACAGCCAGGATTTCGTCGTTTGCTTTTTCATCGTATCCCACCACCTTTCAAGTTGGTACTGGACTTCCACCGGTACGACTTCTTCTATTCCGAAGGCTAAGACAAATGGAGTCTCACTAGTACTGGCTCGGTACGAAGTTCTGTAGGACCACAACACCTCTGGAAGCTCATCTGCCCAACTGCCTTTCTTGTCTTCGAGACGGATCTTTAACACGTGTTTCAGTATCTTGTTTACTGCTTCGACTTGTCCGTTTGACTGTGGATGGTACGACGTTGAGTATTGTTTCTTGATATTCCATGAACTGCAGAACTCTCTCAATTTCTGTCAGTCGAAATATCTGCCATTGTCCATCACTATTGACTGTGGTAGCTCAAATCGACATATCAAATTTTTCCAGATGAAGCTGATCATCCTCTCCCGCATTACTGTCGTGAGTACCTCGGCTTCAGCCCATTTCGTGTAATTGTCCACCGCTACTACAGTGAACTTTACACTGCCTCTGCCAAGTGGGAATGGCAGATCAAGTTGATACCCCATTTTGCAAAAGGACATGGGCTGAAGACCGATTTGAGTTGGCTCGCAGGTGTATGAATGTTTGGTGCGAATAGTTGGCAGTTCCGACACCTCCGGGCGAAGCTAATGGCATCTTTGCGTAGAGTGGGCAATAGTACCCTGTCTGATCGTCTTATATGCCAAAGTTTGTCCCCCACCGTGATTCCCAAAAATTCCTTGGTGGATTTCTTCTAACCCCTCTAACCCTTTCTTTTCAGATAAGCATTTGAGTAGGGGTAGAGAGAATCCACGTTTGTATAACTGGCCATCCACCAATGTGTATCTGGCTTCTTGCTTCACTAGCCGACTAACTTTCTATGCATCTTCTGGGACCGATCCATCCTTCAAGTAATTTTTTATCGGAGTGCGGCAATCATCGCATTCTTCCTGCCCCCCACTCAAAGTCTGATTTATTCTATAATCAGTCATCGAGGGGTCCTTTAACTTGGTGATGACAACCTCCGTCAGTTCTGCTTCACCGCTATTTGTAGCTAGTCGAGCTAGTGCATCAGCTTGGTATTCTCCAACCTCGGGATCAGCTCGATGTAAACTTGTTTGAACATCAAGATCAGATGCGCCATAATCTTCTGATATAACGCCATATGTTGAACCTTGACTTCATATTCCCCCCGGATTTGGGATATTATTAGTTGGGAATCTCCGAAAATCTGAAGATTGGTTTCCCCCACAGCTAATGGTAGCCTAAGTCCAGCAATCAGCGCTTCGTACTCTGCTTTGTTATTTGGGCTCTGAAGTCGAACCAGATTGCTGAGGTGAAGACCTGTCTATCGGGGCTTATTAGTACCACATCGGCTCCTACTGTTGTGCTAGTCGATGATCCGTCTACGTAGAGGTGCCACGGAGCTATACGCCCCCTTGTCGGATCTTGTGGGAAAGTTAGCTCGATGATGAAATCAGCGAACGCTTGTCCCTTGATCGCTGTTCGGGGTGCGTAGGTTATACCGTATTGGCTGACCTCCAGTGACCATTTCAATAAGCGCTCTGCAGTTAGAGCTGGCAATTCCGGCCTACCCGACATATGGGCTGGGCTGGGCCGGAAAAATAGTGGCCCGAAAAAAATCAGGCCGTTTGGCCCGGCGGGCCAAATGGGCTTGGCCCGGTCGGCCACGGGCTGGCCCGTTTGGTCCGTTTAGCCCGGTGAAATAAAATTTATTTTAAAATAATATAATTAATAATAATATAATTAAATTTATTTTAAAATAATAGAATTAAAAATAATGGATTCTAAGACTTTTGAGCTTTGGCGTGTACTGTTTTCATTTTTCAATACACCTCATAATTCAACAAACCCTAGTTTCCTAATTTTCAATAGTGGAACACACGACTCCCCCTCTTCTCTACTTATGAACTGCTTCTATTATATTATGACACTATGACTATGAGTAATGATCTTTATTTCTTTTTTAATTTATGTTTGAATTTGTGGTTTTAGTTATATTTTATGTTTGTGTTGTTGGTTTGTGGATTGTAAAAGTATAAGTTAACAGTGATTATAGTATAATTTTTAAAATTATTATTTTAAAAAAAATGGGCCGGGCTGGCCCATTAGCCCGTGGGCTAGATTGGGCTGGGCTGGGCTCAATTTTTATAGGCCCGACTGAAAAATGGGCCGGCCCGGCCCGGCCCGGCCCGTGAACATCAGTTGGCCCAGTGGGCTGGGCCAGCCCGCCCCGTTTGCCAGCTCTACTTGCAGTGTCCGGCCGGTGCAGTATCTGCCTTAGTGGAAATATCGTCAACACCTCCACTTGGTGGTTGAAGAAGTTCGGCCGCAACTTTCTAACACTCATCACTAGTGCATAGGCTAGTTTCTCGGTGGGTGAGTATCGTAATCCGGCTTCGTGCAGGGCTTGGCTCACATAATACACTGGTAGGTGCGTCTTTCCTTCTTCACGGACCAGTACTGAGCTGATAGCTACTTCTGACGTCTCCAGGTATAGATACAACTTCTCTTTAGGCTCTGGCTTTGATAATATTTGTGTATTGGCCAGGTACTCCTTGATGTTCTCGAAGGCCTTCTGGTATTCGTCTATCCACTAGAAATCGTCCGGATGTCTGAGTCTGTTAGCTTTGATTGCTTCAAAGAACGAACGATTTCGGTCAATGGATCTGGAGATGAACCGGTTCAAAGCTACCAAACAACCGATCAGCCTTTGAACCTTCTTCACCGAGTCGGGCGGCTGCATTTCCATGATGCACTTCACTTGGGTTGGGTTGACTTTGATCCCCCTTTGACTCACCAAGTATCCCAGGAACTTCCCTGAATGGATGCCGAATCTACTCTTCTTCGATTTCAGCTTCATGTTATAGTGACGTAGTATGTCAAAGGCCTATTTGAGGTGATATAGGTGATCCTCTTTCCGCAAACTCTTGACAACTATGTCATCCACGTACACCTCCATTGTTTGTCCGATGTGCTGGTCAAACATTTTATTCACCAGTCTTTGGTAGGTAGCTCCAGCGTTGATAAGTCTGAACCACATCCTTTCCCAGCAGTATAGGTTCTTGTTGGTGTAGAACACCGTGTGTTCCTGTTCGTCCGGGTGCATCGCTATCTGGTGATAACCTGCAAACATCATCTCGTGGCTTGCAGTGTTGTTGACAAGTTGATCAACGTGGGACAGTGGGAAGTTGTCTTTTGGGCACACCGCGTTGAGGTCTGTGAAGTCGATACATAGCCTCCACGTTCCATTTGGCTTCTTCACTAAGAATGGATTGGCAACCCACTGCGGACACAACGCCTCTTTGATCAACTTGTTGTTGAGCAACTTCTTCACCTCCGTGGTTAACGCCTCGTACTTGTCTGGCCGGTACTTCCTTCGCTTTTGATGAACTGGTCTTCTCGTTGAATCGATATTGAGTCTGTGGCAGGTGTACTCCAGCGGGATTCCCGTTATGTCTTCATTGGACCAGACAAACACGTCCAGATTGGACTTTAAGAACTCCTCCATCTTACTTCTGTACGGCTCTGGCAGCTCAGAACCTATGAAAAGTTCTAAGTCAGCCTTTACCGGGTCCACCTGGATTGTTCTCAACTCCTCCACGGAGGTGACTTTTCCTTTCTGGTTCTTCCATCTCGTGTCACTAATGAGCCCGTCCCAGTCCTCCTTTGCCATTGGCTCGTAACCCACTCGAGGTTCCAGGTCATCACTTCTTTCATTAACACTGGCCGGTTCACAGGCCTCCTCCGTCTCTTGAGGGACTAGGTTGGATTGTTCTTCTGCTTGAGGGGTTTCATCAACCTACATCGGTGCCGGTTGCTGAACTTCCACAGGTCCATCTACTTGTGCGACTTGTGCCTCCTCCGGCTGGTTGTCCACCTCCATCAACTCAGTTTCTACTGAGATGACGTCTAGTATGTTGGGCTCGTCCGCCGGAATCTGCATTTTGTCTTCAAGTACCAGGACCTGTGTTATAGACTTTTTGGCTTGACCATTTTTTATTTGGAGTAAACACTCTCTTATTTTTTTTCTGGTCATCTTTAATTGTACCGGCACCTTTTGGAGTTGGAAACTTAAGACAGTAGTAGTAGGTTGAACACGCCGCTTTAAATTCATGGATAAAAGGGCGGCCGAGGAACCCGTTGTAGATGGACTTCTGATCAACGACAAGGAAATCTACGAGTCTAGTCAGTCTTCTTTCGGGGTCCTCGACCGATACAAGTTGGGTGCTCAACCTAATCTGACCTACGGGGATGGTTACAGCTTCTCCAAACCCCACTATCCTAGCATTACTAGGCTCTATATACGACTCATAGTCACCTAGACCATCTAGGGTTGACTTGAAGAGTATGTTGGTGTATGCGCCTGTGTCCACTAGCAGCCGGTGGACTTTCACGTTCATGATGTTGACGCTGATCACCAACGAAGTCGTTGTGGGGGGTCAATATCCCCTCTAGGTCCGCTTGTGAGAAGGTAAGCTCGGCAGTTGTCTTGTGGCCGGTTTGGAGCTGGAGCTACCTTCCTGGACCTGGTTGATAGACCGGACCTCGACTTTCCTTTGTCTTTTAGAGATGGATGGCCTTCCATACAGGTCCTACCTTCTCTTTGAGAACAAGGAGTTCCCGAGTCGGTTCTTGCTGTTCCAGTGGAGGGGGAGGTCCCCTACGTCTGTGTTGAGGGCCGCGACAGTCCTTGTCTTCTTCTTCCTCATCATCGGTCTCCTCCCTCCTTCCTTGCCTTAGTCTCTTCGCCGGGGCCTTCTTCACAAACTCTGCCAGCTTCCCATCCTCTAAAAATTTCCACAGCTGTTTGAGGAGGTCCCGACACTCGCTGGTGAAGTGGCCGATGGACTGATGATAAGCGCAGAATTTGTTGGGATTGAGCTTACTGCGGTCCTGCCGGATTCTCCTCAGCTCATTCAACATAGCTTTATCCTTAACCGCCGCAAACACATGATCAACGTAGACAGTCAACACCTGGTTCAACTTTTCCTTAAACTCGTCTCCGTCCCCAAAAGCTTTCAAATTTCTGGGAGCTTTGTAGATGTCCCCCGGACTTCTTCCCATGTGGCTTTTTCTCCTCGGAGCCACCAACCTCTTTCAGTAGTGCCTCCTTCATAGCCACGTACACACCTGCCTTATGTCTGAATTCGACATAGGTGTTTGGGCAACACGGGTGCATCTCCTTCCATAACTTGGTCCCCTTCTTCAGCCCGGCCATGACCGCGACTATCTTCGTGTCCTCGCTGACAGGCTCGCCCTCCATCAATATCTTGTCAAACCACTCCAGATATTGCTGGTCTGATTCATTGTCGCCGTGATGAATGTTGGCGAGCCTGTGCTTCTAGGTCAAGTATGACCCGTAGCCAGAGAAGTAGGAAAAGAATTCCCGCGTCAGTTGGCCAAACGATTGGATTGACCCTGGGGCGAGCGATGAGAACCATCGGTGGGCCCGGTCCCCAATGGTCAGCGGGAAGTTTCTGCACTAGGTGGCATCCGAGGCTCCCACCGATATCATGTAGTCCACGTACTTGGAGATATGTACTTTGGGATCAGATTCTTCCTCGTACGCGGCCATCACCGGGAATTGGATCTTCTTTTGCACCAGTACTTTTAAGATGGCAGGTGCCAAAGGTGACACCAGGAGTGCGGTGGCATCAACTCTGCCATTTTTGGCAGCTACCTACACTGTAGCTGTTCCACCGCCTTCTTGAGCGTTGTCAGCTCGTCCTCGTGGACCGCCTCCTGTGGAGGCTAATCAAGGACCGTACGCCTCATGGACGTATGACCCCGCAGTCCCTCGCTCTGGGGCAGCCCCTCAGTGACGTGCTGGAACTGGCGGGCACCGTGTAGGCCTAGTCTGTCGGCGGCTGACCTTCTCAGCCTTTCGTGTGCGGACCTACGTGGACGTAGATCCGACTCTTCCCTTCGGGATGACGCTGGGGCCGACTCCTGTTCAGTCCCTTCGTTCCTGGGCCCTAGCCTGCCTCGGAGGACTTCTCTGGATTGATGGGTCGCCAAGACCTCTGTATAGGCAGTAGCTCACCCATCTTGCGAGCCGAGCCTGTCATCAACTTTCACTTTTCAGGTGGAATCTCTGTGCTGGCGAGCTCTAGTGGAGCTCCCCTCTTGTTCAGCTGGGAGCTCGCCAGCATGCTCCCTTGGCTGAGTGGCCTGTGTGCGCCAGTTAGTTTTCTCCCTGGCATTATTAGTGGGAGCTCGCTAGGGAGCTCGTGCGAGCTCGCCTTGCTATTGTTGCTGCTGCAGCCTCTGAAGCGCAACAATGGTGCGCTCGAGCTCGCCGGGGTCATTGAATATGTCCCGAAGGGCTGGGTTCAGCCCATCTTGTGCTAATGGGGTTGCGTCAGCTCGCTGGGTCTCAGCACGCTGGTGTGAAGTCTCCCTATCAGTTTGTTTCTGCGCAGTGCTCCCCTTCCACCTTCTGGTGGTCACCGAGGTATGGGTGTTGTCCTTAGACGTTGCACAGGTAAGGGGAGTTCGTCTAGTTCGTCAATTTCCAGTTAGGGTAAGGTTTTGCAAAGATCTTTCTAGCCTTGCATGCAAGTAATTTTTCCAGAATTTGGTTTAATTACATGCACACATGTGTTTAGAGTCTTTGTTTCCTTGTTTCAGTCCACAAATTTCTGGGAATCAGCGGTTTTCTGGGCAAATTCTTTGTATCTTCAAATGTTCTTGAGAGTTTACTCAATAACACCTTTGAAATCTCTTCACAATTTTCTCAATTTTCTTGCAATCGGAGGTTCAGGCCCTCCTTCTAGGGTCAAATTGTTGATGAAATTGTTTAATGAAAGGATTTAGTGGCTGTAATGATCTCAGAATTCCACCAAACAATAATCTAAAGATTTTAGTGTTTGATAATATTATAGAGAGAGAGAGAGTAGTGAGAGTAGTGAGAGTAGAGTGAGAAAATAATTTTGGTATAATGAGCTTAGAGAGAGAAAGAGACTACAAGAGACCTATTTATAAGTTTGCATGTCGTGAGGTGGCACCTTATGAGCTTACTTGGCCTTAGGTGTTGACAAGTGTCCTTTACACTTGTCATTACTCACTACTATGCTTCTATTACATCACTACTGATTCCCTATATAGCTATCGTCTCTACTCCGAACTGAGCGAGCTTCTCAGCGAGCTCCCTTGCCTTGTGCTACTCTGGGATGTGATTATTGTAGTGAACTTCAGCCTTGTCTCTTAGATATGGGCGAGCTCCTTAGCAGGTGGGCGAGCTCCCTTGCGAGCTCTCTCTCATGGTGTTGGTCAAATGTTGACACGCCATCATGCATCTGGGCGAGATCTGGGCGAACTCCTCTGCTACTCTTGGTGTTGATTGTTCAAAGTTGATGACGTGTCCTTGGACCATGCTGGCGAGCTCCAGGCAAGCTCCTCAGCCTTGGTTTTTTAATCTTGTAATCATCCATTAGTAGTTCGCCTATCAACAATTGCAATGTATAAATTAATTTTACTACAAATTAATGAATATTATAGTTTATAAAAGTATATAAAAATATTTAATTTGTGATGTTTGAAAATATATCTATTAAAATTTAATTAACACATTGTCCAAATCAATATTAATTTATAAATTTAAATTTTCTCCCCAATTGTCTTTATAAAAAATTAATTATAAATTTAAAATTTTACCAATTGGGTATCAAATCAGTGATTAATTAATTAATTTTTATACAAAAATACTTATTTAAAACATAAAATATTCGAAAAGAAATTTTAAATATTAAAAAAAAAATTATAGTATCCATAATACACATGAAAGTATACTAATATTTTAAATAAATATAATAAAAATAAAATTTATAATTCGGTGGGATTCAATTCAAATTTGTTAGCTCTTTTATACTCAATTTATAAGAGTATTTAGGTCTTGTATCATGAATTTTGTAGAAAATATTTTTCTAAAGTAGATGTGTTTAAATAAATTTTTAGAGATTAAAAACGTGTATATTGTGATATTTTCAATTTTTTGTTTGTGGTTTTAGAGAAGACATTTTTGTTCCAACATAATTATCATTATACATTAATTTAGAGAAATTAAATATTATTATTTTATTTTACTTATTTTTTATGATAGTATGCAATTAAATGAATGTATATAAATTAATAAAGATAGGAATGCCAAATTGGGCATATGTTAATCCCTATTTAATATTTCTTTCTTAATTTGTGTTGAATATTTTTAAATGATAAACAAAAATGAAATAGAGCAATATAAGTGTTCAAAAATATTATTCACGTTCTTCTTTTATTCCCACAAAAATAAACTTGCATGAATTTTCTCTAATTAAAAAATAAAAATTATTATAATTAAAATATTAATATTTTATTTTATTTTTGGCCTCTATAATTACTTATATTTAAAAATAATAATTATTAATAAAGTGATGAAGTTTTGTATGAAAATAGTTCATTATAAATTTATCATGAACCAATTTTAAAATATCAAACATTTAACTAGGTGTATCAAAAATTTCACCAGGTGTATCAAAAGCTGAGGTCAATTAAATTTATATATTGACATCAATTTTTGATACACCTGATGCATATTTTGATACACTTGATCAAATATATTGACCAAATATGCGATACTTTAAAACAATTTCATGATAAGCTAATTATAAACTATTTTCACATAATACCTACTGTAATAAAATATATTTAAATAAAAAATAATACAAATTTAATAATATTTTAAATATATTAGCGACTTTTTGTTATACAACGAATAGAAATGAAAAATAAGTTGTTAATGGAATGAAAATATTTTTTGTTAACAGAAATACAAAATGAAAGCCAAATGGAGAATTAAATTGTTGGAGAGTATTAATTTAATTATGGACGTTGGTTAAGAGTAAGTCTCTTGTGCACTAGTTATACGGTGTAACTCTAGTTCATTTTTAAAATGTTAAATAGTTTATAAGTGAAAAATTAAATAGTTTATTACGGAAAAATATTTTCGGTAATAAACTGTTTAACATTTTTAAAATAAACTTGAATTGCATCGTGTAACTGGTGAATGAAAGACTAATCCTATTAGCTAATAGCTATACTTTGTGTGGGGACCACCACCCAGCAGAAAATTTAAAGGAAACTGGGTGCGCCTGTCTTTTATTTCTCTCACTTCACTTCATTTCATTTCTTCTATTAATAATAAATTAGCAGCTGCTAAACCACCGATCCCTCCTTACATTCTTCTGTTCTCTTCTCCAGGTATCAACTTCTTTCTCTTGTTTAATTCCTCTGTTTTTCCTTGTTTATGGGATTAATTTTTTCCCCTCGGTTTTTTCGCCTTTGTTTAACATGAAGACCCCCTTTTTTTGTTTGTAAATGAGCAGACAGTGTAACAGTTTTAAATCGTTATGGATCATAGCATCTTGATATCTTTAGGGCTTTCCTTTGTTTTCTGAATTTTCCAGTGAAAAATGAAAGTGTTGCTGTCTGTTAATGATTTACTCTTTTATTCAGTAATCGGTGATTGATGATGACCCACTGATTCCTACAACGGCCAAATTTAATTGCCAATAGCATCAATTTTCATTGTTTACAGGTCACTTAAAAGATTCTTTTGCCACCCATTTTTGTTGCTCTCTCTCTCTCTCTAAAAGGTTCTTTTGCCACCCCTTTTTGTTGCTCTCTCTCTCTCTCTCTAAAAGGTTCTTTTGCCACCCCTTTTTGTTGCTCTCTCTCTCTCTCTCTCTCTCTCTCTCATGGCGTCTTTTCTCCCGCCATCTGCGGCTTCCCTGTTTTCAACTTCAAGGCCATCTTCTCCCTTTCCTGTCAAGGCTCCATTTTTTAATCAATTTACTAAAACCCCACCAAGAACAGATCACCAAAGAGTTCAAAGCAGCAAATTTGGTTGCTTTCTTGATTTGGAACCCAAGTCAAAACCAGAGTCTGTGGATTTTGACATCCCTTGGTTCAACCGAGCCGATCGTCCCCGGTTCGATGTGATCGTCATCGGTGCCGGTCCAGCAGGTCTCCGGCTCGCCGAGCAAGTTGCCCGACATGGGATTAAGGTATGTTGTGTTGATCCTTTGCCTCTGTCTATGTGGCCAAATAACTATGGTGTATGGGTTGATGAGTTTGAGAATTTGGGGCTTGAGGATTGTTTGGATAAAACATGGCCCATGACTTGTGTTTATATTAATGATGAAAACACCAAGTATTTAGACCGTGGTTATGGTAGAGTAAGTAGAAAGGATCTGAAATTGAAGTTGTTATCTAATTGTGCTGCAAATGGTGTGAAATTTCATAAGGCTAAGGCTTGGAAAGTGGATCATGAGGAGTTTGAATCCTCCGTTACTTGTGATGATGGAATTGAACTGAAAGCGAGTTTAATTGTTGATGCAAGTGGTTTTGCTAGTAGTTTTATAGAGTATGATAAGCCTAGAAACCATGGCTATCAAATTGCTCATGGTATTTTGGCTGAAGTTGATGGCCATCCTTATGATTTGGATAAGATGGTTCTCATGGATTGGAGGGACTCCCATCTTGGAAACGAGCCCTATTTATGTGTTAACAATTCAAGATTTCCGACATTCATGTATGCAATGCCTTTTGATTCGAACTTGATATTTCTTGAAGAGACTAGTCTTGTTAGTAGACCAATCCTATCATATTCAGAGGTGAAGAAAAGGATGGTGGCAAGGTTGAGGCAATTAGGTATTCGAGTGAAAGCTGTAATTGAGGATGAAAAGTGTGTGATCCCTATGGGAGGACCCCTTCCTCAGATCCCTCAAAGCTTGATGGCAATTGGGGGTAATTCTGGGATTGTTCATCCTGCTACTGGCTATACTGTTGCTCAGACGATGGCTCTCGCCCCTGTTCTTGCAGAGACAATCGCCGAGTGCCTTGGCTCCACTAGAATGATTAGAGGAACGCCACTATATCACAGGGTTTGGAATGGACTGTGGCCTGTGGAGAGAAGATGTGTCAGGGAGTTCCATAATTTTGGGATGGAGACATTGTTGAAACTCGATTTGAATGGGACAAGACGGTTTTTTGATGCTTTCTTCGAGCTTAATCCTCATTATTGGCATGGATTCTTGTCCTCGAGACTCACTCTTGGGGAGCTTATTACGCTTGGGCTCTCCCTCTTTGGACATGCCTCAAATCCTTCAAGGTTGGACATGCTGACAAAGTGCCCTGTACCATTGGCAAAAATGGTAGGTAATTTGGCTCTTGAAGCCATTTGATTGAAATGCTTGTAGTGTTTCAATGAATTTGATTAGTTTTTGGTAAAAATAAATATTATAACAGGAGATTTTGTCCTATGAATTACAAGTTGTGTTGTTTCTTTGTGTTATTATTACTATAATAACATTTAATACTATTCATGTTTGTCTTTTTGGGCTTTGTCTGGACATGTATATACACAGAAAAAAAATCAGTCTTATTATTAACCAACAAAGAATTGTAGCTCACATTTTAACCTATTCATTCTTTCAATTGGACAGAAAAAGAGTTAGATGTTAATTACACATACACTAATTTGCGTCTTTGATTATAACATTATAATAGAAGTTTTAAAATCAATGCTATAACTATGCCTTTAATTCAATAATACAGATAATGATAATTACTTCACGTAATGCTTGTCATGGATTAGATTAGCGTGGTCAGCTTAAAAAAAAGAAAAAAAAAAGAACAGAAGCAACCATCATAATTCTAGTACTTTACATTGAAACAATAAACTTAAATGTGTAGAGCTGTTGGTCAATGTTGATAAATATAAGTATATAAACACTAATGTAGAATTTAGATATACAATTAACTAGCGATTACTTTATATCATTATTTATTTGCATTACAAGAAAAGAAAACATAATACAACCTTATGACACTTAATACTTGATAATTACATAATGCTCATGGAGGAGTAGGAAATACATATTTAGGATTAGGCTGTACGGGCTGAACTTGGTGAGTTTGAGGTGAGCAAGGTGGAGGATTATAAACTGAAATTGGTGGGAGAAGTGAAACTGAAGGACTTGGAGGAGTGTAGCATGTGGGAATTGATGGTGGTGAATTTTCTAAGGAACTTGCTGGAGTTGTAGGAGGGCTTTATGTTGAAGGACTTTCCGGTGGGTTGGTTGAGGTGAAGTTGGACATTCCGGTGTACTTGGTGGAGGAGGATTGTAAGTCGGAGGTGGAGTTTCTGTTACACTCAGCGGAGGATTGTACACTATGGTGGAGGATTTTTAGTTGGAGGTGGAGTTTCAAGTGGAGGTGGAGAAGGTGATGGTTGGTGAAAAAAGGGAATGGATGATGATGATGGTGGTGTATCCAGTGTTTCCAATGGGCGTGAATACAGGCTTAGCACCAGACGCAATTAAAACATTCAATAGAAAAATGAGATCACGAAAACTGTAACAAGATTCAAGAAAGTTGTATAAACTTTCTCAAATTGCATGATTGTAATGAAAATGTGGTTGCAGAATGGAATTTTCGCGTGCTTTTTCTAAGCGTTAATTTATTGGCAATTTCTGCGCTGATTCTCTTGATGAAATAATTGTACTAAATTGGTGGTGGTTTCTGTGATTATTAATAGTTGAAGAGAAGATTTGTTATTTGCTTTTATGTCATGCTTTTGTGCATTTCTGTTTCATTATTTTTATTAATGGTTGTTTGTTAATGCTAATATATGTTTTGTTTGTTCATATAATATCATCCATTACAACCCTTTCTTTTCATTAACTTAGTGCACACATGTTATCTATCTTTTTATTCTCTCAATGCACCATAGTTATAGAGTAGCAAAATTAATAAATTTATTCACCATCATACATAATAAAATTCAAAACAAACATTCTTTCTAAATATTATAAAATTTTCAAATATTGAGATTTTCGCCCACCCACTATAATCTCAAAATCAAGAATGAAAGTATTCTGATATTCTCTTGAAAATATTGAATAAAAAATTATTCGTCTGTAATATTAATATCAGCAAACTGAACTTAAAAATATTAAAATAAAAAAAAAAAATCGATAAATTTATCATAAATGTAAAATTATTCATATTTTTTTTATTAAATTTTTTTTATTAAAATTTTATAATATTTTAAATTTACTGATATCGATATTCGATACATCATCGATATTTTTATAAATTTAAAATCTTAATTTTTTTCATAGATATCGATATTTTAAACCTTGCTTGAAACATAGTCATAATATATATATATATATATATATATATATATTCACAGTCTTATATACACCAGATGCACTGTGTTATTTTAGTGTATTTTTAAGAGTTATACCATTTATTATTAAAAAGTTCACACGTGTTATTAAAAAAGTCACATTGACTTTTCAATAGTATTTTGTATAACTTTTAAAAATACACTTGAATTGCACGGTACACTTGGTGAACAAGAGACTTGCTCATATATGCATTGGTAGATAGTTCAATTTTCACAAAATCTTGGGTGTATACTATGCATTCAAATTTTAAGTTCAATTTTGACTTTAATTTTTAAAAAATGCACAATAATATGCCTAACTGTTTTTTTTTTTCCTTTTTCCAATTGGAATTTTACTGACTCGTTATTGGGTGTTACAAGACTTGTTATTAGAATAGTAATTTATTTGGGGTATTAGTGAGTTATTCCTGTGTGTTTTATTGACTTATTCTTAGAATATTAGTAAGTTTTTCTTTAGATATTACTGATTTATTTTTGAAATATTACTTTATTTATTTTTAGAGTATTGATGAACACATTTGGTTTGTTGTTGGAGTTTTTTTTTTTTTTAAATTCATGTTGTACAGTCGATTAAAATGCCAAAGTTAAACTCTCTGTATGTAAAAGGAGAATAGTGAAATTACCACATCATTAAACTAGAGAAATTAATAGTTTGAACATAGGAAAGATCTCCTTGAATGCCGGTCAAAGTGAAGCCTTTCCATGACTTTGGCCACCACCCTTCGAGAAAATAGATAAATTCTCAGAAAATGAGCAACCACGACGATACAGACAGGGCAACCATAGCTCCATTGACACCCACTTAAGAGCATACACAAAAAGCTAATTTAAATTATATGACAAAATAAAATTTAATTGAAATGACATATTTAATATTTAATAAGTATGATTCACATTGTTGATTCAAGAATCTGTTAGCTGGATTCAAAAATTTATTAGCCAGATTCGTCACGTATGGAATGTGCACACATTCAAAATCACACTTAGGGATGACAAAACGACCCGCCCCGCAGTTGATCCAATCCGCCCCGCTCTGTTTGGATCGGCCCCGATCTGCCCCGTTTTGAGAATGGAGCAGATCCGCCCCGCCCCGCTTGCGGAGCAGATCAGGCATGGATCTACATATTTTTTGCCCTGATCCGCCCCGCTCCATATAATATTAATTATATATAATATTAAATATATATATATATAAATATATAGAATTATATATATATTTTTTAAAATAATCAAATCTTGGATATGATTTGGTGATTTGGATGAATTATTGTTGATTAAATTGTGAATTTTTAATATTTTGTATTTAGTTTTTTTTAATGTATTGATTTTGTAAAATTATGAGAATTTAATAGATGGAGCGGGGCAGATCAGATCCGCCCCGCGCGGGGCAGACATGGATCTCAAAATGCTGCCCCGCAGTGGAGCATGGAGCAGGGCGGATCAGCGGGGCAAAGCGCGGAGCAGGCATGGATATTGAGGTATCCGCTCCGATCCGCTCCATTTGCCATCCCTAATCACACTCCTTTTAAAAGACGAGTGCAAATATGATATTGTATTATATTCTCTCCATCCCAGAAAATATTGCATACTTACTATTTTTGTCTGTCCCACAAAACATTAGAATGCCTAAACGTGAAACTTATTTATTAAACTGTACTCTCACTATACATATATAATATTCATAAAATTGTTTTTATTATTATTATTATACTTTTTTATTAAATTTTACGATGTCTTTTGGGACGAAGGGAATAATATTTTTAGAAGAATTTGTGCATCACTGAAGTTTATACACTTTTACTATCTTTTTTACACTTTTTATCTTAACTTTATGTGTTACTCCATAATTTTTAGAATTTATGTCATCCCAAATGTTAAATTTAGTAGTGGGTGGGGAAGTATGATTGATTATTATCTGTATTTATGTTTTTTTTTAATGATGCCATACTTCTTAGCATTTCTGGTTCATTGTTTTTAGGAGCCGGATCTTTTCTTATTTAATATTTTCTCAATTTTTTTTATTTAATATAGATTCCACTTATTATTATAGGTTCCATAAATTTATATATTTATTAATTCTTTAATTATATATATCTTTATGATAATAAGTGAAATTTATATTAAATGAAAAAAATTGGGAAAATATTAAATGGAGGGGATCGATTCCTAATTTTTATTACCTCTTAAACACTAATGGTTATTTGTTTGGAATGCAATGTATCGTAAACAACTAATAATATGGATAGGTAAAATGATTAATTCCTTCCGGAACATTGTTGAGAAAGTCAACTGATTTTAAGTCATAGTTGGATAGACGTATACAGGCAAAATAGAGTTTTTTTTGTCTCTTAATATTTTTTTTAACTTTATTTTTAGTCTTATTATATTTGAATTTTTATTTTTGTCATGTTCAGAAAAATGAGGTTTTAATTCTATGATCGGAAGTTCAAGGTTACCTAACTAATAAAAATAATGTGACACGATTTTTTCTCGAGTTTTTATGTATTTAATTGTATATAATTTCAAATTGAGTCACTTTTTTTTTAAAAAATTCATCAAATTAATTCCATTTTATTTCCAATTTATTTATATATATTTAAATAATTTTTTAGTTCTATAAATATGTTTTATATTACTAAAAAATTTAATTTGTTACTCCCTCCGTCCCCCTATAAGTTGCTCATCACTTTTGTGCACATAGATTAAGGTAAAAATAGAAAAATATAAGTGATGTGATGGAAAAAGTGAAAAAGTATGAGTGATGTGATGGAGAAAAATGAAAAAGTAAAGGAAATAGTGTAAAAATATTAAAAATAATAATAAAGAAGTGAATAGTAATTTTAAAAAAATGTAAAAAAGCAAATGGACAACATATAATGGGACAGACGAAAATGGCAAAATGAGCAACTTATAGTGGGACGAAGGGAGTAATTTTTTATGTATTTAATTGTACATAAATCTGAATTGAGTGATATATTTTTTTTTAATTTATCAAATTAATTCATTTTTTCTAATTCATTTATATAGATATTTCACTACTTTTTTTTAAATTTTATAAATATAATAGTTTACGCTACAATAAATTTTAATTGTGTTTTAAAATATATAGTAGTGTAAAATATTAAATTTATAAAATAAAAAATTAGTGAAATATTTATACAAATTGAACTTATATACAATTAAATGCATACAAATGAACGAAATTAAAATTTATTGTAGTGTAAAATATTATATTTACAAAATTTTAAAAAATTAGTGAAATATCTAGATAAATGAATTAGAAACAAAAATAAATTAATTTGATGAATTTAAAAAAAGAACGTCACCCAGTTCTGGTTTATATACAATTAATTACATAAAAAATAGCAAATTAAAATTTGGGAAAATAGAAATTTTTGTCCTTTAACTTTTTTTTTTACTTTGTTTTTAGTCCTACTATGTTTGGACTTTTGTTTTTCGTCCTATAAGTTTAATAAAAAAGAGTTTTTAGTCCTATTGTGTTTGAACCAAGGGTTCAAATGGCGCTTGGAGGTCGGCGGGAGGTCGAGTGCCGCCAAGCGCCAAGACCACGTAGGCGACGCCTTGGCGGTGCCAAGATTTTACTATTTTATTTTTTATTTTATATTAATATTAATTTTTACTAAATATATATTAATAAAAATATACATTATAGATAAATTATAAATTTAAAATATAACTAATAACTATAAAAAATATAAAAAGTCAACAAAATGTTAAAAACTATCATAATAGGACACAGAACGAATAAATTATGAAGTAATTCAATTAAACTTTCATTTTTAGTAAATTAGATTTTATTTTTTAATTTTAGTTCTAACTTTTAAGTTGAAATAAAAATTAAAAAAAGAAGAGTAATGATCATCTAGGCGGTGCCAAGACAGCCTCGGCGTTGCCTAGGCGGTCTCGGCAGTGCCAAATTTGTTGGCGGATTTTTCTCAGCGATTTGACTTTGGCATCGACGGCCGAGGACCTTCAAGCGCCTAGGCGGTCTCGGCAAACGTCATTTACATCCATGGTTTGAACTTTTTTTTTTCGTCCTATAAGTTTAAAAAAAGAGAGTTTTTAGTCCTACAACCGAGAGTTGAAGGTTACCCAATCGGTAATAATGATGTGACACAATTTTTTTCTAGTTTTTATGTATTTAATTGTATATCACTCCAAATTGAGTCACATTTTTTTAAAATTCATCAAATTAATTTCTTTTTGTTTCTAATTTATTTATATATATTCAAAAAAAAAATTTAATTCTATAAATTTAATGAATATTTTACACTATTAAAAAAGTTTAATTTGCTAGTGTTTTATGTATTTAATTGTATATAAACCCGAATTGAGTAATGTTCTTTTTTTAAAATTCATCAAATTAATTCATTTTTGTTTCTAACTCATTAAATTCATCAAATTTATAAAATTAAAAAACTTGTTTATATATATATATATAAATAAATTAGAAACAAAAAGAAATTAATTTAATAAATTTAACAAAAAGTAACTCAATTTGGAGTCATATACAAGTAAATACATAAAAAACTAACAAATTAGATTTTTTTTAGTAGTGTAAAACATTAAATGTATAGAACTAAAAAAATTATTTAAAAATATATATAAATAAATTAGAAACAAAAAAGAATTTATTTGATGAATTTAAAAAATAACGTGACTTAGTTTGGAGTTATATACAATTAAATACATAAAAATTAAATTAGGTAAAAAATCGTGTCACATCTTCATTACCGGTTGTGTAACCTTCAACTCCCGATTGTAGGACTAAAAACTCATATTTTAAAACTTATAGGACGAAAAAAAGTTCAAACATAATAAGACTGAAAACTCATTTTTTTAAAACTTATAGGATGAAAAATAAAAGTCTTAACATAATAGGACTAAAAACAAAGTCAAAAAAAAGTTAAGGGACAAAAAACTCTATTTTCCCTTAAATTTTTTAGTAGTGTAAAATACTAAATTTATAGAATTAAAAAAATTATTTGAATATATATATATATATATATATAAATTAGAAACAAAAGGGAATTAATTTGATGAATTAAAAAAAGTGACTCAATTTGGAGTTATATACAAATAAATACATAAAAATTAGGAAAAAATGTGTCACATCATCATTTCCGGTTAGGTAACCTTCAACTCCCGATTGTAGGACTAAAAACTCATAGGACGAAAAATAAAATAAAAAAAAGTTAAAGGACAAAATTTTCTATTTTCCCTAATATATATAACCATTTTTTTATATAATTTACAAAAAGTATTATGGATAGGTAACAAAATTTTATTATATATATCTAATTAACAGAATCAACTTTTTATTTTGATTCAATTTTTCGATTTTAACCAAGTATGGTTCACCCCTAGTATTCACTTAGTCCTCCAAAAGTATGTTTAATTTGTTCTTTTCAATAAATTTTTTTTTCATCATCCAACCATAATCTAATTATTTTATTTATTATTGACTTTATATTCACAAACATTTAATCCACAAATGGACTAGCCAATACCCCAACATACCTTTACTTTATTTACTTTTCTATATTTTCTTAGAACCAGTTACAATCTAGCGCAAAGAGAATAATATTTAAAACAATCGAGTTCACACAATTTTATTTTTCCTTTTTTTCTTATATTTGAATTTAAGATCTTTTTTTCTTTTGATAGGTAAATTTTAGTTGTTAGTAGTTAGAAGTTAGTTTACCAAGTACCAATATATTCCAAGAATTATCTCCAAGACACCTCATATCTCCCTTAATTCGTTTCCAAAGAAAATCGAACTTGGGTCACACACTCAAGTGAGGAGCCCAGTGGCCAGTTGAGCTAACTCACCTGGTTCGACTTTAAGAACTTTAATTTGGTTAGTTTGAGCTGGTATTGCTTGAGTTATTCTTCGCCAAAATAATGTTGGAGATGATCTTTGTTTGTGTTAGGTGGAATTACTCCCCGTCCCATTTTTTTCTTTGTGTTTTTAGAGAAGATTTTTATTTTCAACATAATTATCATTATACATTAATTTAGAGAAATTATTAACATCCAATTAAATGAATATACAAGTGACCATATATAAATTAATGGATTTATTACAACTAGGGCCTATTTTACAACCATTTTTTACAGAGAAGGGCATTTACTATTTAAAGTTTCAAATAAGGGCTAAACCATTACAAATAAGGGCACTGCACAATTCAGAAAAGAAGCTGCCACTATGAAAAAAAAATCAGATGAACAGTAGATATCACATCATAACTTTAATTTGAAAACACACCTAATACAACCTATTCAAATAGTCTCATCTCATTTCTCTCTCAGTAAAATCGAATATTACACGTGAGCTTCTCTATTATTGCAGAAGACGAAATAAACGCGCCAGAGATTGAGAAGACGATGATAAGGAAGATGAAGGAAATGAACGGTGGCGGTAATGTCACGCCCAGCATAAATGGATTCAAGTAATAGTTTATAAGTCGTC
>JAPKLY010000090.1:730635-749106 GCA_026898435.1 Prunella vulgaris
CCATGGCCAGAAACGATTTGCTTCTCTTAGCGCGACAGTGTGGTAACTGAATTTCAGATCTGTTCACAGATCATGCCGCTGTTGAACGGCGTCGTGCCGAGTGCGGCAGAGACTTTCAAATTTGTTCACAAGAACAACCCTCATTTTCTTCGAATGAAGAGTTCCGGCGTTAATGTGTCGTCCAAGATCTGTCAGTGAGCTGTCAATGCGGGGGGTCGTGCAACTCTCACTTCTACTCGACCGCTGACGGTAGCAGGTGTTTTGACGATTACAGTTTTTCCTGCGGCTCTGAGATTTTTGAATCGAGGAAGGTTTTGTCTGCATCTGATTTTGTCGATTTAGAAAGCGGTGAAAAGAAATCCAATTCGAAAAAAGAAAGCCAGTTATCTAAACACACCCCCAATTAATTACTTCATTTTCTATCATTTTTTTATCTTGTTTATGTTTGTATGTGTTATGTTTCTTGAATTCCTTTAGCCTGTCAAGGTACACTAGTGTTTGATTTGAGGGAATATTTGAATTTTGTTGTGTAATATCGACAACTTTGGCTTGTTTTGGTAATGCTCATCAAGAGAGAATATAGTTTCTGGGGAAAGATTAAAGAATGTGACTATTAAAGATAATGAGGGGGAAAAGTAAAGCAAAAGAGTGAGTAAAGCAGAGGAGAATTGCCTAAGTTTTAATAATATCGTCATTAATACATAAGTATTGTAAAATTACACTAAAGTATTATCTTGTCTTGCCGAAAAAATAACAGCTGGAAAGGAAACAACGACAACATAAGTATTATAAAATTACACTAAAGTATTGTTGTGTCTAGCCGGAAAAAATAACGGATAGGAAATAGAACAGTGACAACTAAAGTTCAGAAGAAAAAAACTCGAAAGTATTGACTCATACTCAAAAGTACTCTCTCGCCCTGCCGAAATTTTTTACCGAAAACTATATAGACTACAGTTATGAGCAAGTGAGGAAAGTGCATGAATAATGACACATGTCAGCATGAACAGTGCATAAAAGTACATGAATAGTGCCTTTTGTCATATAAAATTGTACAATGTCAGAAAAAAAGTAATTTGAAGATTTGGTTTCTCTTTGCCATCAATTGCAATTATTTTAACTGAAAGTCCACATTGTGCATATGTTTGTCCTTTTTTTTTAAAATGTATGTGGGATATTTTTAAACGATAAATAAAAATGGGATAAAACAATATATGTGCAAAAAAATTATTCATATACACACTTTATTTCACAATGATAAATTTATATGAACTCTCTCCAATTAAAAAATTAAAATTTTATAATTAAAAAATTAAATTTTTTTTTTTTGTTTTATGTTTGGCCTCTCCAATTACTCAAATTTCAAACCAATTACTAGTAAATGAGCAAGTTTCATGTGCACCAGGTGCACGGTGCACTCATTCAACAGTTGAAATAATTTATATTGAAAAGTGAATGTTAATTATACTGAAAAGTTGCATGTTGACATATTGAAAAGTTTACACTAAAAATCAATAACAGTGTAAACTTTTCAGTATATTAACCCGTAATTTTTCAGTATATGAACACAACTTTTCAGTATAAACAATTTTAACTGTTAAGTGAGTGAACCGTACACCAATTGCATATGAGACCTTCCCCTAATGAGCAGATATAATACTAAAATATATTTAAATAAAAACATAAATATAAATTTAATCATATTTTAAGGGTTAATTCTATATAAATACACCACATTTTACTCAACTTTCAATTTAATCCTGAGCTTCACGATTGTTATAAAAAATCACAACCTTTTAAAGAGTTTCAACTTAATACACTTTTTTTTCCGGCCAACAATCGAAGACGTGTCTCACCGGAGCGCGTGAAATGTTGTCACGCTGGCGTACACGTGTGAAATTATTTTTTTATATATATTTTTTCACTTCATATATTATATATATAAAAAATAACAAAATTTTATGTTAAAAAATTATATTTAAAAAAAAAAACATTTTCCATGGTATTTCTCATTCAAAAAATGTACTTTTTAATATAAAATTTTGTTATTTCCAAAGACATGCCTCAACGGCACAAGAAAGATTGAACCCAGCACTCCAGGCCCTACTCCAGAACCCTGAAGAACTGGAGCGGACTATATCCCTACTCCAGGGGGTGCAAAAGCAGTAGCAGCTGGGCGAGCTCCAGCGAGCTCCTCAGTGAGCTCCCACCGACATGGCCTGGGATCAGGAGACCCGGCGTACACACTCCACCCAGCCCAGGGAGAGAGTTGGCGAGCTCCGCGGTGAGCAAGAGGTGAGCTCTGCCAGAGATCGCCGCCACCAGGCTACCGGGAAGGCCAAAGTGGTAGATCGGCTTGGCTCACAAGGTGGGCGAGCTGGGACCCAGGCCGAAGGCTCAACGACTCATCGGTCTCAGGATATCCTTCAGGGCAGGCTGGGGCCCAAGTATGAAGAAACGACATAGGAATTTGAGCCAGTATCACTACCCCCGGTGCGAAGGGAGGATTCGTACCTACATCCTCGTAGGTCCGCACATGACAGGTTGAGGAGGCCAGCCTCCGATAGACTCGGCCCAAATGGTGCACGACAGTTTCAACACATCACAGATGGGCTACCCCGGAGCGAGGGACTGAGGGGCCGTACGTCCATGAGGCATATGGTCCTTGAACAGCCTCCACAGGAGGTAGCCCACGATGATGAATTGGCTACGTTGAAAAAGGCCGTGGAACAGTTGCAAATGCAAGTAGCAGCCAAGGGCGACAGAGCAGGGTAAAACACACTTCCGGCATCACCCTTAGCTCCGGCGATTTTAAAAGTGTCAATCCAGAAAAAGATTCAGTTCCCAGCGATGGCGTTATACGAGAGAGAATCTGACCCCAGTACATATATCTAAGTACTCGGATTTCATGATCTCGATGGGGGTAACAGACGCCACCCAATGCAGGAATTTCCCGCTGACCCTTGGTGACTGAGCTCATAGATGATTCTCATCACTAGCTCCGAGGTCAATCCAATCGTTCGGCCAACTGACGTGGGAATTTCTGTCTCACTTTTTCGGCTATGGGTCACAGGCTTGCCAACATACATCAAGGGAATGAGGAGTCGGACCAGCAGTATCTGGAATGGTTCAACAATATCCTGCTGGAGGGCGAGCCTGTCAGCGAGGACACAAAGATTGTGGCTGTTATGGCCGGATTGAAGAAGGGCACAGTGCTGTGGAAAGAGATGCACCTATCCTGCTGGAACACTTATGTTGAATTCAGACATAAGGCATGGGTGTACGTCGCTATGCAGGAGGCATTACTGAAGGAGGTAGGTAGTGCTGATGACAAAAAGCCGCAGGGTAAGAAAGCTGGGGGCACCTACAAGGCCCCGAGAAATTTGAAGTCATTTGACGGGGATGAGTTTAAGGAGAAGTTGAACCAAGTATTGACCATCTCCGTTGATCACGTCTTTACTGCGGTAAAAGACAAAGCCATGCTGAACGAGCTGAGAAAAATCTGGCAAGACCGCAATAAGCTCAACCCCAATATGTACTGTGCATATCACCAGAGCATCGAACACTTCACCAGCGAGTGCCGAGACTTAATGAAGCAACTCTGGAAGTTCTATGAGGATGGAAATCTGGCTGAGTTTGTGAATAAGGCCCCAGCAAAAAGACCAAGGCAGTAGAGGAGGGAGGAGACGGATGATGACGAGGAACAGGAAAACGAGGACCGTCATGCCCATCGACAAAACATGCGTAGGCCACCTCCACCTGCACTTACGCAACAAGAGCCAAACTGAGAAATCCTCGTTCTTGAGGAATAGTCGGGACCTGCCAGTGGACTTGCAGATGGTAGACAGTCCATCTCAAAGAAGCAGAAAAAAGCGGAAGTAGGGGCTATCAACCAGGTTCAAGAAGGTGGCTCCAGCTCCAAACCTAGCACCAATCCTACTACGGAACTGACATTCTCACAAGATGACTTGGAGTGATCAGCGCCAATATAATGAATACGAAGGTCCACCGACTGCTCGTAGATACCAGCGCCTACACCAACACCCTGTTTAAGAACACCCTAGACCTGCTAGGAGATATGTGTCATATATCGAGCTATGTAATCATAGGATAGTGGGGTTAAGGGAAGCTGTAACCATTCCCCTAGGGATAATTAGGTTGAGTGTCGAACTTGTATCGGTTGAGGACCCAGAGACGAGACTGCCTAGATTGGTAGATTTCCCTGTAGTAGATCAACAGTCATCCTACAATAGGTTTCTCGGCCACCCATTTATATCTTAATTCAAAGCGGCATGTTCAACCTACTACGATTGTCTAAAATTCCCAACTCCTAAAGGTGCCAGAACTGTCAAGGGCGACCAGAAGAAAGCTAGAGAGTGTTTACTCCAAATTAAAAAACTTGTTACGCAGGTACTGGTATTCGAAGATGAAGTACAACACTCGGTAGATGAGCCAAACATCCTAGACATCATCTCAGTAGAAACTGAGTTGATGGAGGTGGACAACCAGCTATAAGAAGCGGAGGTTGCCCAGGTTGATCAAGTTGATGAACCCCAACAAACGATGCCGATGGAAGTTGACGGAACTCCGCGAGAGGATAAACCTACCAGCTCAACCGCCCAGGAACCAGGAGAAGCTCGTGAACCCACCAATGTGGACGAAGGAGGTGAAGACCTCGAACCTCAAGTAGGTTACGAGCCCATGACGAAGGAGGACGAGCTGAGCTGGGATGAACTTACTTTAGATCCAAGATGGAAGAATAAGAAGAGGATAGCTACCCCCATGGAGGAGCTAAGATCAATCCAGGTGGATCCCAACAGAGCAGACTTAGAACTATTTATAGGTTCTGAGCTGCTAGAACCATACAGAAGTAAGATGGAGGAATTCCTAAAATCCAACCTGGATGTGTTTGCCTGGTCACATGAGGACATGACTGGGATCCCGTTAGAGTACGCATGCCATCTACTGAACATCAACCCAACAAGGAAACATGTCTGATAAAAGTGAAGAAGTACAAACCAGACAAGTACGAAGCCTTAACCACGGAGGTGAAAAAGCTGCTCGATAACAAGCTCATCAAGGAATCACTCTATCCGCAGTGGGTGGTCAATCCAGTACTGGTGAAGAAGCCAAACGGGACGTGGAGACTGTGCATTGATTTCACAGATCTCAATGCAGCTTGCCCGAAGGACAATTTCCCACTGCCCCACATTGATCAGCTGGTAGATAATACTGCAGGACACGAAATAATGACTTTTATGGATGCTTTTGTAGGTTATCACCATATAGCGATATACCCAGACGACCAGGAACACATGACATTCTACACAAACAAGAACATGTTCTGCTGAAGTAGGATGTCGTTCGGACTAATCAACGCCAGAGCTACCTACCAAAAGTTGGTCAACAAAATGTTTGACCAACACACTGGGCATACGATGGAGGTGTATGTGGACAACATTGTAGTCAAGAGCTTAAGAAAGGAGGATCACCTGGATCACCTCAAGCAAGCATTCGACATAATGCTCCACTACAACATGAAGTTGAATCCCAAGAAGAGTAGCTTCGTAATACATTCGGGGAAGTTCCTAGGCCACCTGGTGAGTCAAAGAGGAATTGAAGTCAATCCATCCCAGGTGAAATGCATCATGGAAATGAAGCCACCCGACTCAGTGAAGAAGGTTCAAAGGCTGACCGGGTGCTTGGCAACTTTGAACAGATTCATCTCCAACCGGTGATAGGAATCGTTCGTTATTTGAATCAATCAAAGTCAAATACAAGGACGATTTCCAGTGGATGAGTGAATGTCAAAGGGCCTTTGAAAGCATCAAGGAGTACCTTAGCAATACGCAGATCCTATCAAAATCGGAGCTTGGAGAGAAGCTATACATGTACCTGGCGACATCGGAGGTGGCCATCAGCTCGGTGCTAGTACGAGTGGAAGGAAAAACACATTTACCAGTGTACTACATAAGCCAAGCCTTTCACGAAGCGGAGCTGCACTACTCACCTACGGAGAAGTTGGCTTACACATTGGTAATGAGTGTTAGAAAGTTGCGGCCCTACTTTTTTTACCACCAGGTGGAAGTGTTGACAATGTTCCCACTCAGGCAAATACTGAATTGGCCGGACACTGCAGGACAATTGTTGAAATGGTCACTAGAGGTCAGCCAATACGGGATAACCTACGCACCCCGAACAGCGATCAAGGGACAAGCGCTCATCAATTTCATCGTCGAGCTAACTTTCCAAGCAGATCCGACGAGGGGGCGTATAGCACCATGGAACCTCTACATAGACGGATCATCAACTAGCACAACAACATGAGCCGGTGTGGTACTAATAAGCCCAGACAGACAAGTCTTCACTTCAGCAATCAGATTTGACTTCAGAGCTACTAATAACGAAGCGGGGTATGAAGCGTTGATAGCTGGACTTAGGTTATCATTAGCTGTGGGGGCAACCAAACTTCAAATTTTTTTAGATTCCCAGCTAATAATATCCCAAGTCCGGGGGGAATATGAAGCAAAAGATCAACAGTTGCGTTATACCAAAAGATAGTAGTGCACCTGATCTCACTAAACAAGTCTATATTGATCAGATCCCGAGGTTGGAAAATACTCAAGCAGATGCACTAGCTCGACTAGCTACGAGTAGCGGAGAGGCAGAGTTGACGGAGGCTGTCGTCACCAAGTTAAAAGACCCCTCGACGTCAGATTATAAAATAAATCAAACCTCGAGTGGGGGGCAGGAGGCAGACAATGATTGGCGAACTCCAATAAAAAATTACTTGAAGGACGGATCGTTCCCAGATGATGTATGGATAGCTAGTCGGCTAGTGAAGCAGGCATCCAGATACACAGTGGTGGATGGTCAACTATATAAACGTGGATTCTCTCTACCCCAACTCAAATGTTTATCGGGAAAATAAGGGTTAGAGGTGTTAGAAGAAATCCACCAAGGAATCTGTGGGAGTCATGCTGGGGAGCAAGCTTTCGCGTACAAGACGATCAGACAAGGGTATTACTGGCCCACTCTGCGCAAAGATGCCATTAGCTTCGCTCGAAGATGCTGAAAATGCCAGCTATTTGGGCCAAATATTCACACTCATGCAAGCCAACTTAAATCAGTCTTCAGCCCATGACCTTTTGCAAAATGGGGTATCGACTTGATCGGCCCATTCCCACCTGACAGAGGCGGTGTAAAGTTTGTCGTAGTAGTGGTAGATTATTACACAAAATGGGCTGAAGCTGAGCCACTAACAACTGTAACGCAAGAAAGAATGATCAACTTCATTTGGAAGAACCTAATTTGTAGATTCGGACTCCCACAGTCAATCGTAATGGACAATGGTAGGCAGTTCGATGGCCAGAAGCTTAGGGAATTCTGTAGTTCGTGGAACATCAAGAAGCATTATTCTACACCTTACCATCCACAGTTGAATGGACAAGTAGAAGCAGTGAATAAGATCCTGAAGCATGTCTTGAAGACCCGTCTCGAGGACAAGAAAGGAAGTTGGGCAGATGAACTCCCCGAAGTGTTGTGTACCTACCGAACCTCATACAGGGCTGGTACCGGTGAAACCCCATTTACCTTAGCCTTTAGAATAGAAGCAGTCGTCATGGTAGAGGTCCAAAACCAGACTTGGAAGGTAGTAGGATATGATGAAGAGAGTAATGACGAAGCTTTGGCAATGGAGAAAGACCTACTTGAAGAACCCGAGCTTCGTCAAAATTGAAGAATGCTACCTACAAGCAAAGAGCAGAAAAATACTACAACTCCCAAGTACGACACATAATTTTTAAGGTTGGGGAGTTAGTTTTGAGAAGACGATTAGCAACGCCATCCGGTGTGTTTGGGCCAAACTGGGAAGGACTGTTATGGGTCACCTCAAGCTGGACAAACGGGACATACGAGCTCGAGGATATGGAAGGAAAAGCCTCGTCATATACTTGGAGCGCAACACATATTAAGAAGTACTACCAGTAGTAGAAGACGAGAAATAGTTATTTGTAAATAGACTAGCCAAAGGTTCGCATCAGAAATGTTGATGACGACTTCAGTAAAAATTATTGTTCAATGAAGAGGTATTTTTTTTCAAGAAAATTATCTATTCAAGCTTAAAATCTGCAAAGGGTTTAAGTAATGAAATGTTATTGTCAAAGCTCGAGGCAAAGGCCGTTAAAGTGCCCAGGTTCACTAAGGTGTCCTACTAAAGGCTCACTAAGAACCCACTGCCTGGTGTTAGAAAAATTCTCAAATGATGATTTAAAGCGTCTAAGGCAAGGTTTATAAAACCCAAATCACCCAAGAGAATAATGAAAGTACGATTCGCGGTCCTAAGCGGTGTAAGACGAACAATTCGCGACCCTAAGCGGTGTAAGACGAACAATTGCATACCGAAAAAAAAATACGAGCTACTATAAGATAATAACGTGTGAATAATTAATAAAAGCCAAAATAGAACAAAAATACTAACATTTTATTCAAAGAATACTTAGAAAATTTCTAAGTAATGAGAGTGGTGTTGGTTACAAAAGCCAACCAATTGGCTATCTTTCAAAAAGTACATATAGCCCCTACTCGGCGAACTATAAGCTCAGTGAGCTACTATGAGTTGGTAAAAACAAAAACAAGAAAACCCAAGTCTAGGGAGCGTTGCTAGCAACAACAGTAGTGGCAGAGGGAGCTTCAGAAGTAGGGGCGACCTGGTAAGCGACCTCAGCGGGGACCTCGACAGCGACCTCTTAACCAGCCGGGGACAAAAGATTGGGCATATCGGTGATGTTCTCCAATCCACTAGTGTCAATCATGATGTTGCCCACTAGGTCACCCACCTGTTCCTCCATAAGCAGGGTCCGTTGTTCCTCACCACCTGCTGGGAGCTCGCTTGAGCAGATGACCTTGAGGTGGGCGGGAACATAATCTAGCTCGATTTTTAGCCTAACAAGGTCGCTAATATCAATTTCCATGCCAGGAGGAATAACGGCTGCTTCGACGCATTCCTTAAACTCCTTCACGAGCATCTCCCACGCGTCAGCTTTTTCTGCTATGGCCCAGTGAAAGGCACGTAGGACCTCGGTATAGCACTGGATGAAGCCGAGGTCCGATGCTACCATCTTCGCAGCTGCCAAGGCTTCAGGCGAGATGGATATGTCCACGAGACTCTGGAGTTCCACGATCTGATTGGCGGCTGTGCACAACTCCTCCCTCATCCGAGAGCACTCCGCCCTAACTTCCTTATTCGCCTCCCGCTCCAAGGCGAGCTCTTTTCTCGTAAGGGCGAGCTCCCCATCCTTGGCAGCAAGGTCCCTCTGGGCCGTCTCAAGTTCTGCCCTCTGACGGGGAAAGTCAGCTTGAAGCCTCTCGAACTTGTTGAGAGCATCTTGCTTAGCCGCCAGTGATGCCCTATCCTTCTCCTCAGCAATCGCCAAAGCCTTTACGGCTTTCTTTTTATCGTCCCCCATCTTATTAACGAGATTCTTGGTCTCGTGTCGAGCCTGGTCAGCTGCGGAGATATCGTCAGTGACCTTCTGAGCAGCGAGGAGGGCTCCACAAGCATATTGCATGACGAGCCGAGCACGGTCTGCTGGCATCTGTCTCTCTATCATTGCTAGCTCAGAAGCAGAGCAATATCTAGGCGCCTCTGTGAAGGTTTGGCGAGCTAGCCTGGACGGCAAATCTCACAAGCTGATAAGTGGCTTAGACCGGGCAGCGCTGTGCAAAACATCGGGTCTCTCGGGATAAGAAGCATGGGCATACCTACAAGCAAAGTCGAGCAAAAAACATTCGTTAAAACATTCAACATAAAGCCTGAAACCTTCTATGAATACTTGAGAAATTTTACTTACCCAAACCTGGCGGGGTCTAGTCCGAGCAATGTATCATCCACCACCTGAATCCTGTATGGTGAGGGTGGTGGGGGACTCTGAGGAGTTGGAGGAGTTTGAGCAGGGGGAGGAGCGATCAATCGGACGGAGTCTCCATGCCCTGATCCAGAGGCAACTCGCCCGGTACATTCTAACTCTGAGTCGAGACCGGCTGACCTCAACCTTTTGGAAGCACGGGCCCGCTCTTCATCCTCACTCACACGGGACCCGTCTCCGTGACGTAGATGACCTCTCCCAAAAGGAGAGGCTGGAGGTGGAGGAGCTCGCTCACCACACTTCTTTGCAGCAGTCTTGGCGACCTGAGCTTTGGCCGGGGCCTTGGGTGGTGCCTTTTGCTGAGTTGCAGAGCCCCTGACCTTCTCCTTCGTGGGCGAGCTTGGCGAGCTCGGCCTTCTTCTGAGCTGCCAAAACGCCAGCAGAAGGCGGACCTTTTTTATTGGGACAATTGGGAGCCATCCTTAGTTTCCAGACGAGTGTGTAATAAGCATCGAGAATCTCGATCGGGGAGATGGCAACCGTAACGTTCTGATCTGCACAAGTTCAAGAAAATAAACAAAGTCAAACAAGCCTAGCGAGCTATGCGAACTATAATAAGATGGATACCTGGAAGATCTGGAGCTCGTACGGTAAGATGATGAGGCAAGGAGAGGACAAGAGAAGCTCGCCGGCAGTGAAACTTGCTCGAGTGCTCGATGTCCCGATCCTTGCGGTTCCTCAGGCAGCACACTCTACACACGTACTCGAAGGCTTCGGAGACCTTAGAGTTAGCGTGACCGTGCTTTTGATGCTTCGGACCTGCAAAAAAAAAATAGATTAGTAAATCAAGATCAACTTACGCACACCGAAATGGTCCACCTACTGCTAGCCTCCCCGTATTCCTCGAGAGAGAAAATACATCCTCCTTGCCCGGTATAATTTGTAGAAGCCCGCCAGTCTCCTCCGATGAAGAAGAACTGCTCCTTCCAGTCACGGACCTTAGTTTGAAGGCTCTCCAAGAATTTCTCACCGGGCCAAGCCTTCAGATAGTAATACCCTTTACCCTCGGTGGACTGCTTCGTGACACTGAAGATACGAATAATCTCGGTTGTGGTCAGATGGCTCTTGTACCCTTCTAAGCCAATGATCGTCAGCATGGCTAACATACTACTCCAAGCATTGTGAGTAAGCTGCGTAATGGCCAGATTTGTATCCATGATAAATCGACCAACTATCGGATGCAAGGGCAATGTAAGCCCAGCATCCAAAGTATGGACATTTATCGCAGTGAGGCCAGCCGGAGGCATGTCAGCTCGCTATAATGGATCAGGAGCATACAGGTGAATGTCCAAGGGGATCCGGAACTGTTTACGGAGAGTTGGGAGCATGAACTCTGAGATAACACTCTGAAGAGTGTTTGCCTTGAAATCGGACTTGTCAACTGCTTCCCTAATAGTTCGTTGAGGTGTGGGGAAGCTCGCCTGGTACCTCTCCACATACTCCTCCCAGTTCAACTCGTGCTCAATAATAGTAGGAATGCTATGTTCGGGGAGCTGGGGAATTGTAAAGTCGATTGAGCGGAGGTACTCCAGTGTAACTTCCCCCTCCTCGGATTCCTCCTCAAGCTCACACACAAGTCCGCTTGAGGGGCCACCAGACTCAGCGACCTCCTCCCCACCCTCGGTGACCTCCTCACCACTTGCTTGGGCAAGCTCCTCCCATAGCTCGCTAAAGTCACCACCAAAATTGGTGACGCTATCCTCCAGATCGCGTCGAACTTCGCCTAGCTCACCTGATATGTGGCGAGCTACAGAGGTCGCCTCAGATCTGGATCCAATTTCGATCGGGGTCAGCTGGGGGATAGGTGCATCATCAGTCACAGGTCTTTTACCCGAGTTCCGATTTGATATGCTTTGACTTGAGGATCTAGATGACATGATGTTTCTAGAGGCGAAGTCTAAAAGGTCTGAATTGGTGAAGGTTTTAGGAAAGATGGAGTTCGTGATTCCGGTGGCCGGAAAATCAAAAGTGTTGATCGGAAAACTTAAGTGTTGGCCGGTTTTAATGGTGATTCACCAGAAAAACGGGAAAAAGAAGAGAAATTGAAATCTGCAAAGGAAAATTAAGGAAAAAAAGGAACGATTCACTACCTTGAAGAATCGGACAAGGATTTGGCAATGCTGAAGAATAAAATCACCGGAAAACGTTTGGATTGCTCTGGAAATCTGAAGATGTAAAATTATGGAATGAAACAGTTCTCTCTCTATTTATATGAAAGAGACGAGGCGAGGTGTGATTATCAGAGAGTTCAGGGACTAAAGAGCAAAATTTTGAAAGTTTAGCAATGATGGGCGCGGGAATTGAGACATGGAAAGACGTGGGTGACGCCTCGAATTCTGTGCCACGTCAGCACAACCGCTTATATTCATTTCTATAAGTTTTTGCATTCATTTCTGATTAGGGTCATAATTACATCTTTTTGCATTCATTTCTATATGTTTTTGATGTGCTTATATTCATATTTGACCCTAAAATGATATACTTTGTGCATTTAACCCTTTGTTTGCGAGAAAAGTGTGTTTATAGGTGAAAACGAGCAAAATAGTGAAGAGACGAGCAAGTTTGATAAATTCCTGAAATCTTTAGTTGAGCCAATTGGTGAAAATAATATACCATGTCGAAGAGCTCAAAGAGAGGGTCGCAACGCAAAAAGAATCGAGTCAATCGGAGCTCTAGAACTCAAGATATGAAGAAAACAACTTGCTAGGCAGCCCACTTCATCAAATAGGCAGTCGAACCCCCTCGCTCGCGCGCCTAGCCTCTGGATCGCGTGACGAAGGACCGCACACGCAAAGTATCAATCAAGATTGGAAGCCCACTTCATCAAATAGGCAGTCGAGCACTTGTGTCGGTCAAGGTGCTGATCTAGATAGGCGGCCGAACCCCTTTGCTCGCCAGAAGTGCTGAAATTCGGATTTTCAGGGTTATTTTCATCTTTTCGCGCGTTTTGATGAAGGACACTTTGGACTAAATATTGTGGGCACTATAATTACCTCAAGGATCATATTTCCAAGCATAGAATCATCATAATTCCAAGTTCTTAGATTAGTTTAGAGAGAGAATTAGGTAGTTACTTAGGGGTTCTTAATTAGATTCAATCTTTTTTCTTCCATAACTTTTGATCCGTCCGTCGGATTTTAGATCTGTTTGTTCCTACATATTCGTAGTGATTAGAGCTTTATTCCTGCGGTTCATTTTTGTATTTCGAGATTTGGATCAAGACTTAGCAAATTAGAGGTTTGTAGTTTGTATTCAATTTCTCCACATATGGTAAGATTTCCTTTAATTCTCTTGTTTTAGTTAATAATAATGATAGTTAGATTGTTAATTGTTGATTTCCAATTCCAATTATCCATGGGCTAATATCCTTGTTGCATGGTTGTATTAATATTATGGTGAATCTAGTTCTTGTTAATCCTATGCATGAATTAGTGATCTTGATGTGTTAGTTCTCTTATTAATGATTTGTATGAATGTTTGGGATGTTAAATTGGATTGAATGAGCCTATATTGTTAGCTATGATATGAGAATTGAGCTCTAAGAACTTATGCATGCCAAGTGTTTGATATATTGCTAGTATGACCAATGAGAATTGCATATTAGCCTAGACCTCTTAATTAGAGTGTTGGGAGTTGTAGAGAGATCTAGACACCCAATAGAGCCCTTAAGCTTGTGTTATTAGAGAGATCTAGACACTAGTTGGTTTGATTAATACACTAAGAGACCTTTTGCATGCTAGGATGGATAGGACACTAGAGGAACTATAGTAGGATTACTTCCATGTACACACTGCACTAGCTCACTTCCTTGAGGTGATAGTTAGACTTATTATTTCTTGTTGATTTAGTAGATAGAAACCATGATCTTTTCTTGTTTTCACTAGCTAGAACCTTTGTGAACATTCAATACTTGCTTGATATCGCATCGTTTCCCTGTGTTCGATATTTAACTTGGTTAACTTGCCACGACAACAACAACCACAACCACGTACAATTGCGTGGAAATCATATACGATTTTGGCAAACAAGTTCACCGAGAAGCTCGGCACCATATAAAAAGTAATTCGCCTTCACTAGAGCTCGCCCACAGAGGTAAAACAGCTCGCCCACACATTAGAAATATCATGATGTGGACGAGCTGGGGGGCAAATGTTGACAGGCGAACTAAAGCGAGCTGCGCTAGGAGAACTGACAAAATTAATAGCTCAAGGCCAAGGTGCTCGCCTGGAGCTCGCCCAGTTGACCAAGTGCCACATCACCATATTCTGACCAGTCAATGCTATGAGGATAGAGAGAGCTCGCCTAGTAGCTCGCCAAGATGGTTGATGACACATCATCAATCTCTGACCAGTGAACATTATGGAAAAATAGAGCTCGTTAAGAAGCTCGCACAGAGCTCGCCCTATAGCTCGCCGAGAGCAGAAGCGTCAGCTTAGCCCTTCTACCATCAACACATCCCGGAACAACTCAAGACAGAGGAGCTCGCTAAGAAGCTCGCCAGGTCCAGAGTATAGCCGGTAGCTACGTAGATAGCTGGTAGAGATGTAGTAGGTCAAAACAGTGTAATCAAGGTGTAATAGTGAGCATGATGACAAGTGTTAAGGACACTTGTCAGTACATTAAGCTAAAAAAGCTTAATGGGTGCCACCTCATCACATGCAAAACTATAAATAGGGCCAATGTAACATTTTTCTCTCTTCAAGTTCATTGTACACAAGATATTACTTCTCTCTACTTTCTCTCTCTACACACTCTTAAATTCATCTTATAATTATTGTTTGGGAGAATCCAGCGTTGAATTAGCCACATAAACAATCCAATTAGTAAATTCTTCCAACAGGTATGAAAATATATTTTATTAGCATAAGAGTAGCTATTATGTGAGTAATAATCACGGTAATAATTTCATGAACAATATATTTTATTTAACACAGTAACACACATTTCAGTGTATAGTGTTAGCATATACAGTGTAGTCTTAGTTTAGATACAATGTGATATTAGTTAATATACAATATGATTTTAATTCATTCACTATGACATACTATATATGGTGTTAATTTATATATAGTGTGGTGTTAGTTCACACATATTGTCGTATTAATTCATATACAATATTTTATATTATTTATCTCTAAAAATCAAATTTCAAAATATTTAAAATAAATTATTATTTACCATAAAATTTACGGTATGCATAGTTGACATAATACTTAGCTTCAACATATAAATGCAAAATGAATGCCAAATGGAGAATTAAATTGAAGGAGGGCAGTAAATTTAATAATGGGCGTGAGCTATACTTTGGGTGGGGCAAACTGGGGGCGCCTGTCTTTTATTTCTCTAATTGGAATTAGGGTACACTTCACTTCATTTCTCCTATTAATAATAAATTAGCAGCTGCTAAACCACCCATCCCTCCGTCCTACATTCTTCTCTTCTCTTCCCCAGGTATCAACTTCTTTCTCTTGTTTAATCCCTCTGTTTTTTTTTTTTATGGGTTTAATCTTTTTCCCCTCGGGGTTTTCTCCTTTATTTAACATAAACAGCCCCCCTTTTTTTTTTGTTTTTAAATGAGCAAACTGTGTAACAGTTTTAAATCGTTATGGATCATAGCTGGATCTTGATATTTTTAGGGCTTTCTTTTGTTTTCTAGATTTTCCAGTGAAAATGGAAAGTGTTTGCTGTCTGTCGTGTGTTATTCCCCTGTTTCTTTCTATTGTTTTTCCTGTTTTGGATTGTTTTCTGGAACTGTAATTGATGGCTATTAGGTTATGACAAATAAAGTATAGAGCGATCAGTTCCACAAATACTATGTTAATTCGTGGTGTTCTGTAAACAAATTTTTGGGAAGGCCGTTATTTTTGTTTTTTAATTTCTCTGATTGAATGATAGTGTATGACCTCTCCAATATAAACTTGTTCATGGTCATATTTTCAGTTTTGCTACCTTTTATGAAGTATTTCACCGTGTCTGAATTTTGTAAGCAAGTGTAAGTGCATCAGCAATTGTTAATATGCAACCAAGATCAGATTGCATTTTCTTTTTCTTTTTCTTTTTCATGGTTTTTGCCCATCTTTGGTCTGGGATTGGTGTAAAAAACTGATCATGTGGTGTGTGAAGCAAAGGAGAGATATATCTGGTGGAATATATGATCATGGTCAATATGTCTTCTGTAACTTTTTACATTTGCAACAAGCTTATTTTGTTTTCTTTCTTGTTGGCTCACTCAAGAAATATGAGTCTTTATTATATGATGCTACCATTAATGTGTTTGGTGAGAATACATTTTTTTGTCCTTAGGTACAGCCCAACATTTTTAAAGCATTCCTCATAGTTAATCTGAATAGCTGCATCTAGACTTTTATTTTGCAATAAATTTTTTGTACAGGGATCTCTCTGATTTAGTGCTTTAACTGTAATAAAAACATCTAACAAAACAATGCAAGATTTGATGCATAGGATTTGGCTTAGTTTGTTGTTGATGATGATGATGATCTTTCTGAAAAAAACATGTAATTGATCTGAAAGTGGCACAATTTGCAGGAGACCATGGCAACTGCAAGGCTTCCCACAATCTGCATGTTCGGAAACGCTCCTCAGAACCCACCTACGAGCACCTTTGTCAAGATCGCCCCGTCGTTGGGTTCTGTAAAGAGCATCTTTGGCTTGAAAGCAAAGCCCAATTTCAGAGCATCAGCCATGGGTGCTGTATACAAGGTGAAATTGGTGGGACCAGATGGGAACGAGAGTGAGTTTGAGGCACCAGACGATGCTTACATCCTCGACTCTGCTGAGAATGCTGGGATAGAACTTCCGTACTCGTGCAGGGCTGGAGCATGCTCCACCTGCGCGGGGAAATTGGTATCGGGGAAGGTTGATCAGTCGGACGGCTCGTTTCTTGATGATAGTCAGATGGAGGAAGGGTACCTGCTGACGTGTGTTTCGTACCCGACTTCGGATTGTGTGATTCACACACACAAGGAGAGCGACTTGTATTGATCATGTGTTGTTTTCTGTTTCAATGAGCCTAAAACTTTATGTGCCTGTTTAGTCAGTTGCAAAATTTAATCCTGGTTTTCTGCATTTCCTCCTATGTTTATGTTAGAAATGGAAGGGGTTCACAATGCTTAGCATGTCATCAATAAATAAAACTTGCACAAAATTTGTTCCATGTTATGGTTGTAATGCAGGGTAATTTGTCTCTGTCATCTGAATGCAATATTTAATGGTATGTTTTCTCTGATATCATCTCAGCGTTTTTTTTTATGCTTCTGTCATATTTAATTTACGCAATATTTTTACTTGATGTTGTTCTTTTGAAGTGTAATAAAATTTGAATAGGCATATACTTATTTTTGTTTTGCAAACCTTTTTTTGGCTTTAAGGTGCTGTATAAATCTAACTTGCTTTACATAAAGTAATCAATGAGTGTAGATGCAATGACACTCAAGACGAATATATAACTAACACTAACAGATAAAATTATTTATTGAAAAGTATGAGCAAATTATATTGAAAAAAAAGTATAATTTGATTATTTTGAAAAATTTACACTATTATTAATTTCAGTGTAAATTTTTCAGTATGATCAATTTACATTTTTCAGTGTAAATAATATCTAGTATTTGAGCAAGTGGTGCACATGGGATTTATTGAAATTCTAGCCCGAAAGATGGCAAATCTCAGGTATGACATCATTTTAAAAGGTGGGGAATTAGAGAAAGCAGAATGATAACCCAAAATGTTGGCTACTAGCACACAATCCATTGTGGGAATGATTTATAACTCAAAGTTTTATATATTCTCTCTCCAAAATTGTTACTACATAGATTAAATAGCATCAAGAAATGTAATTTGGGCTTAGAAGAAAGAGTTATTAGCACTTGACAACACACTCTGCAATTGCCTCAGGCTCATGATACGTGTGTTGTTAAATGAAAACATTATGAGTGGATGGTGGGTCCAATAAAAATGAGTTAAAATTTGTTCACTATAGACTATTGACTATTAATCTTACCAAAAGGGTAAGGTCGCCCCTTCCCTTATTTTTATTACTCTCTTCGTCCCGTAGGAATTTGTCCCGTAGGAATTTGCACTCTATGGGACGGCACATTTTTTAAGAAAAATGTGTTTTATATATAAAGTAGTGGCATATGGGTAAATATGTGTATAAGTTTGTGAGTGTGCACGTAAATCAATATTTCTTTTTTTAGTAATTTGCAAATTTGTGTGGGACATCCAAATAAAAAAAAGTGTGCAAATTCCTGTGGGATAGAGGGAGTATTATTTTTTAAGAGTACAAACATGCACCTTTCCTTTACACAATGAAATGAAGTCCAACAAAGAGATCAATCACTATATATCCTTCTCCCGTATGCTATATATCTTCGGGTCATTTACATATTGGTTCAAAAAAATCACTATATTTACAAATTTGTTCAAAAAATTTGCACGGAAGTATGTTTTTTATTGCACATAAGTTTTTTTTTTTTTTGTACGGGACTAATATGTAATTTTTGTTAATTTATTGAATCATTTTGTA
>JAPKLY010000090.1:752114-769391 GCA_026898435.1 Prunella vulgaris
ATTATTAGCATTTCCTAGATAATATGAATGGAAACTTGTTGAAAATAATAATTTTAGTACAAACAACTTGCTTGTTTCAATAATGGGAATCTATAATGCAGGCTATACACTGATTCTATGAATATGCTCTTTCCAAATGTCCATAAAAATCTCCATGAAATACTTAACTATATTATGTCAAACATGATATTCTTCATTCCTATTGTAAAGTTGAATATTTTTTTTTTAAATTCATAGAGCATTCCCAACTTGGCGGCTAATTTGGTGGCAAACTCAAATGAACCGCAAACTCTTGATCCAACGCAGACGCAAATTAAGCTTCAAATAGCTATTGATGAATAGTGTGTGGCAAAATTAGCAATGCATTGTTCCAAACCGCAACCCCTTTCTCTTTTTTTATTTTATTTGTATAACTTATATATATATATATTGTATTATGTGTCGTATTATATATCTTTTAGATAAGTGTAATATATATTAGTATTAGGTATTGATATTAAATTTATTTATAATATAATATGATTTAAAAATTAAAAATCTAAATAATTATTATATTTAAAAAAATTAAAATTAAAACTAATTAAAAAGAAACATCATATTTAAATTTAATAGATTACAAATAGCAAATTTAAATTTCACTATTAATATGTAATTTAATGTATTATATTTTTTAATTTTAGTGTGATTTATATCATTGAATCTTTGTTATTTAATTTTTCACATTAAATATATTATATTTTAATTGATATAATTTTTTAAAGATTTAAATATGAATATCAAATTATAAGATTAATTATATGCAAATAAGTTATTTTGGTGGCAAATTTGCCACCAAGCGTTGGGAATGCTCTAATGGTATTATCTCCATCTAATTATATGTGTTTCTTTTTTTATTGTTACTTTGTTTAAAAAAGAATATGTGTTCATTAATATATGATGGACCATTCAAAATTTTGCATCAAATAATTAAGAGTTGGTCCAAAATTTTGCATCAAATAATTAAGAGCTGTAAAAAAATTAACTGTAGTTGTTTAAAAAGTACTTCATTCATTCAGCATAAATTTGCTCACTCAAGATTTGCATTCTTAAGAAAACTGTTCTTTTTGCCGTTTTATTTACTTTGTAAAGATTTTTATACTGGTTTGCTGAAAACTAAATACAAGGATAAAGAACTAATATTTCCCTCCAAAAGGACTCCACTTTTGATGAAAGTATGCAAAAAAAAATTCTAAAATTTCAATTTTACACCCCAAAATGGTGGGAACAAATTCCCCCCCCCCCCCCCCTCCCCCATTACATTCATCTATTCAGTCATAAATATTGATTTAACTAAAAATGTCAAATCAAAAACTTCCTCCTAAATTTATACAACCATTAAGATCACCATAAATACCACAAGCCCTTACCAACCACATTCATTACAATCAATTTTCATTTAAAGCTTTCAAAAAATCCACAAAAAAAATGATTAACGCTGAAAAACTCCTGATCTTACTCCACAAGATAAAAGTTCGATTTGCCCAATTCCTCATTGCTAATATCAAAGATGAAACTGTGCACAAGGGCAAAGTCAAGAAAGCATCTGTGTCATTGGGAGTATCTAGAAGGACTATTCAGTACACTCGAAAAACAACAAAAGAATAAATTTTTGCTGGATATCCAATATTATTCACATAAAAAAAAGGTAAACCAGAGAGGATATAACTTGTAAATCAGGGAGGGTATAGTTCATCTAGATGCTGCAAGAAATGTAAAGCATACCTCATTTAAAACTTTTTCTTATATACACTTAAATATGATCTACAAATATTGTCTAAAAATTAAATATGATTTGCCCAACCTTTACCATCGTCCAACAGCCACGACGATGTCATTCAAACAATCCTCTTTGATGGACCTCGTTGTTCTTAAAGTCCAGGCTATGTCAATGGGTAGGGCTTTTTTTCATTCTCTAAAATTGATCCGTCATAATACTATTTCACAACTTATCTAAAAAGGTCTTCAGATCCTTTGCACTATCTTATCAAATTTATCACTGCCGTCAAAAGAAATAATTATATATGAAAATTAAAATATTCAATATGAAAAAAAAACTAAGAAATTAATTAGCAATAAAGCACTTACTGATTGGGAGAGAATATGAGGATTTGAAATAGAGGTCCAAACAGTGGTATTGTAGATAGTATTTAGAAAAATGGGGGGCCTGCGAAAAGAATTAATGAGAAATAATAAATAATTGAGAATAGAGTGAAAATCATACCTGTGTGTGAACAGTTGTAGCACAAAGTTGCTGTGATCGAAAGAGTTAAAGAAAGCAGTAAGAAGGAATGAAATGAAGTGTCAAAATATAGGGAAAAAAAGAGACTTTTATAACCACTAATGTAAACAAATGGATGATACAACTTAGAGGTTAGATGTTGGATTGTTGAGATAAAAAATTAGGATAACATTACATAGAATTTGAGTATATTTTGAAATAAAAGATTTTGGAGAGGTGAGATTTGTAACTTACCGAGCAACAAAAATAATTTATTGCTGGATCTTTTTTTTCTGATCATACGGACTCTAAATATAAATTGCATTATTGTGGTAGACTTGCATGAGAAATTTTTAGTAATAAATTGATAAGTTCCTTTAAAACATAATATCTATATTTTTGTCATTGACAAACTTTTTTATACAATTAATCTATTAAATAAAGTTAGATCCATAATATTATTATTATTATTATATTTATGATATAATTATTTTTGTAACTAATACATCGTGCAATTTATACACAAACATGCTAAATTGTGTTATATATTAATTTACAAGTGTAATAATATTATTAAATAAATATTACTACCACTATTTCAGAATTTTTTTTTAACACTTTTCTTATTTAGACATCTTACATCAATTTGCACACTATTAAAAAAGAAAATATCGATTTGCTTACACACTCACAAAGTTTTATACATATTTATCTGTATTCTACTTGATGTAGACAGCGAGAACATAGATTAAAGATGAATAAATACTGAAACACAAAGAAACACACTATTCAATTGATTCTAAGAATACCGAAAAAGTGGCACACTCAAATACGTTGATTCACATAAAAAAATACCGTAAAGAGTAACTCTCTTGTGCACCAAGTCACTGTGCAATTCAAATGTATTTTTAAAAGTTACACAAAATACTACTGAAAAGTCACACAAGCTATTACTGAAAAGTGTATTTTTAAGAGTACATTTTTTAGTAATAATACGTTGACTTTTCAGTAATAAATGGTGTAACTTTTTAAAAATATACTTGAATTACACGGTGAATTTGGTGCATACAAGACTAAGGATACCATAAAAGAGATGTTGAGATAAAACTCTCATTTTGTATTAATCAATTTAACTTCATTATAAGACCTATCTACTTATAATAAAATAAACTTTGATGAATAAGAAACATATAAATACTAAATATAAGAAAATTAAAATAAATCTTCTAATTAATGATAAATATCTAAATTAAATATTGATGTTGATCTTTATCAATATCTCCATAAATACTACTCCCTCCGTCTTTCTATAAGTTGCTCATATTGCCATTTTCGTCCGTCTTCTATAAGTTCTTCATTGCTTTTTTACTTTTTTGGAAACTACTATTCACTTCTTTATTATTATTTTCAATACTTTTTACACTATTTTCATTACATTTTCACTTTTTCCATCACATCACTTATATTTTTTCACTTTTACCTTAATTCGTGTGACCAAAAGCAACGAGCAACTTATAGAAATACGGAGGGAGCATTTAATTTAAATAATATTTTTTTCTAAAAAGGTGTTTTTTTTTTATGAAGGAAGAATAATATTAATAAAAAAATTGTACAATAGAATAAATTTGAGTTGGGATAATTCTTTTTATCATTAAATTGAATTTTTGTACTTTGAGTATAGCATATAATTAAGGATTAGTCTTGTATGCACCAGTTACACGGTGCAACTTAAGTTCATTTTTTAAAAGTTACACAAAATATTACTGAAAAGTTACACATGTTATTACTGAAAAGTGTAGCTTTCATAGTGTAACTTTTCAGTAATAAATTGTGTAACTTTTAAAAAATGAACTTGAGTTGCACCGTGTAACTGGTGCACAAGAGACTTGCTCTATAATTAAATACCTACGAAAAATAATCGAATAGGTAATAAAAATTCTGAAAAATAAATTTAGTACATCATCCATATTAATATTATATAGGCAGAAAAAATGATTTATTTATTTATTTTGGAATTAATAGTGACGACACATCTAAATAAACAAGGGTACTTTCTGGAATCCACGTGACACGACGTATATAATGCACTCATCCCCTGCAATGCCATCTATTATTAACACAAAATTTTGTCTGCTCATTTAATTCTGATAAAGACCTTCCTCTAAAAGGTGAAAAGAAAACACGAATCAGATTACATTTTATAAAATATAAAGTTGGTTTTTTGCGTGGAAATAAACAACTGGAAAACATGTAATAAAAATCCTTACAAATTAGGCACCTTTCATTTATTTGCACCAAAAAAAAAAGTAAAATTTATAGCCACTTCATTTCACACTGTACCACCTTACACTACCGTGCTATATTTATTTAAGAAAAAAAGAAAAGAAAAAAGAAAGCGTGTGTTTTAAAATAGTAAACGTGTGTGTATATATATGTGTATATATAAATACTTGAAAAGAACACCACAGTGGTATAAGATTAAACAGAGTTGGCATATAGCTATGGCCACCCTCGGCCGGGTTCTCTTCCTCATCCTCATCTTTTCAGGTTCTTTCTTCTTCTTCTTTTTTAAGTCTTTATCATTTCAATTTTTCAGAAAGATTTGATCTTTAAGTAATTATATTTCCCTTTTGTGCAAAAGATTGTGTGTGTTTTGCATGTGAAGGGTTCTTGTTTTTTCTCTTTTTGATCATTCTTAGCATTAAAGATTTATGATAGAATGGAAAGAAGGATTGGGGTTTTCAGATTTTGGAGTTAACAATTGTGTCTGAAGTTGATTCTGCTGTTTTAGATGGAATCTTTTTTTGTTAATAGAGAAACTTTTTTGATGGAATCTTGGTTTCCTTCAGTTGCAGTTAAATTGATATCAGGGTGAATTTTATTTACCTTGTTTGGAATTTTATATGATCTTTTCAGTGTCTGTGGAGTAATGATTCTCTGATTTAGCATTAGTGATTGTTGCAATTGCTGATTGGATATGTAAGGCAAGTGATGATGTTTGTTTGGTTTATTCATAGATTGAATCTATTTTGATTGAATAAATGATCAAATGAACTAATTTTAGCAAGAAAAGATCATGTAAATTTGGCAATTTCATTCTGTTCATTGATAAATCTGTATTTTGAGGTCTTAAATCCCCCTTTGCATCTATTAGATTCATTTATTAGCTCCCGTGCCGTTGGAGTGGGAATTAATTACGGCCAAATCGCCAACAACCTCCCGTCGCCCTCACGCGTGTCGCTGCTCCTTGGATCTCTCAACATAAGTAGAGTGAAACTGTATGATGCTGATCCAAATGTCCTGTCCGCGTTTGCCAACACTGACGTTGAATTCGTGATTGGGCTAGCGAACGAGTATCTCCAAAAGATGACCGATCCAGCGCAAGCTCAAGCTTGGGTACAACAGCATGTCAAACCATATATATCTAGTACCAAGATCGAGTGTATCACCGTTGGAAACGAGATTCTAACTGGTAACAACACTCAGTTGATGTCTTATCTCCTGCCAGCTATGCAGAGTGTAAACACAGCTCTCACCAATCTTGGATTAAGCAAGCAAATATACGTAACAACAGCTCATTCGTTCGCTATCTTAAGTAACTCGTTTCCACCTTCTGCTGGCGCGTTTAGACAAGACATTTCGGAGTATATACAGAATATTCTCAGCTTCCATGCACAGACTCGGTCACCTTTCCTTATAAATGCGTATCCTTTCTTTGCGTATAAGGATGATCCCGGTCAGATTTCACTTAACTACTCGCTTTTTCTGCCCAGTCCTGGCATGGTTGATCCTGTTACAAACTTGCATTATGACAACATGTTGTATGCACAAATTGATGCGGTTTATTCAGCGATTAAGGCAATGGGACATAGTGATATACAAGTGAAGGTTTCTGAGACGGGTTGGCCTTCGAAAGGGGACCCTAACGAGGTAGGTGCAACCCCGGAGAATGCAAGATTGTATAATAGCAATTTGTTGAGACGAATAGAAAAAAATGAAGCTACACCAGCAAAGCCATCAGTACCCATTGACATTTATGTTTTCGCGCTTTTTAATGAGAATTTGAAACCTGGCCCGCTGTCTGAGAGGAATTACGGGTTGTTTTATCCTGATGGTACTCCTGTGTATAATATTGGGCTACAAGGTTATATGCCGCGGATGGAGTACTCAGCTTCGAAGAAAAATGTAAGCGGATGTCTCAGTTTGTGCCTTTTCGACATCTTTACATTAATTGATCACTCTTCTAATGTTTTTTTTTACGTACATTTCAGGAAATTTGTTTCTCGACTCTGGTTCTCCTACCCATAGCATTGTTTCTATGTTTGTTGTAGCAAAGAATATATCCCATTGGAGGCCAAAATCAAGTAGGAAGCATGGAGAAAACAGCAAACCTTTCTATTCAAAATTTGGAGGTACTTTTAATTTGAATTATGCAATGGAGCAATTAATACTTTTCTCTGTACTACAATATTACTTGCAATGCAAATACTTCTACAAGTGTTTGATTTAAAAGAAAATTGATTGCATGTTTTGATTAGTATTTTAGGAAGCTAGGTTTGATTTATACGATGTATTGTCGAAAACCTCCTAAGGGCATTGTCAGCAAACCTACTACATGCTGATAATAGTAGACGACGGCCCAACCAACTGATTGATTACCTAATTTTTAGTTCCTTGTATCATCCTATCAGTGTTTAGTGGAGAGTGGTAAGGGGTCTCCATCATCCTAAATTATTTCAACTTGCAATAATGCACTTGAATAATCTCTACTGTGATAGGTTCATATCTTCAACACGAATATCATTTTCCCGTCTCATCAAGAAAGAAGCCTCAATTCACTGTCCAAAATTCAGCACTTCGTATTTGCCTAATGAACTGATAACCGTCTTTTTTCGTCTCTAGTAGTGAGGACCCCACTTGCAAATTGCAATGACATATTCCATAGAGTGCTATTACTGTTCATGACATTGGCTTATGAACTGTGATTAAAGCTAAGTTGTCTAGAGTCTTCTTTGTTCGTTATATTAGAGTGGAACACGTAAGGATAACTTGGAAGTTCAAGTTCTAGTCATCGATTATGAATTTGTGACATCAAAGCATGGAGCTCGTTTTGTTTTTTTCGATATCCTAAAAAGGCGTTAGGTGTCAGTTGGGCACACAACTGAGACCTAGCGCTCAACTATTTAGTTGGGGCTTGGGGCCTTTCTTAGGCTGTTTGTTTCCTTTTTTGCATTGATGCAAAATTCACTCTGTATGAATTCATGGTGAAAATTGGCTAGTAGTCAGATTTTTACCTAACAACCTATTTTAAGTTCTAAGCAACCAATTAGGGATGCTTCGGCGTATCATCAGCTAACTCATAAGAACATGTTATTTTTCACGTACTATCCATGCACTATCCCGTTGCCTAGTTAAGTATAACTATTGAGAAACATGTTACTGTTACCACTGTTGTAAAACGTGGTTATGTCGAACAATTATAGAGAATTCGCTGTATTTGATGGTTTTCGTGCGTCGTTGTATGACCAAAATTTTATATTTGCAGGAGAAGCCAAACTGCTACTCAACAATGCTGGAAGAAAATTTGCCCTACCAACCTTTTATACTTAAATGGGGATTTTGTATACTTACTGATTCAGATGCATTTTCGCTGAACACATAATTCATTTCACAGAAACAGGAAATAAAGCCAGCTGATGATTCTCATCTGGGCACAAAAAATAAAAATAAAAAATCTGAATTAATTTTAGAAATTTGACCATATTTGTGTGTGAATTTCGATCAGGCATTTGACGTCCATTTCCATGGCCTATTTTTGCATAAAAAATGCAGTAATTTGACACAAATAATTGTAGGCCATAACCGGAAGTAGCAAAGTTTGTAACGTTCAATCCTCTTTCACATTTATTTGTCCATTCTTTCAAAAAAAAAAATTGTATTTATTCAATGCAAGAAAGATCAAAGATGATCACTTCATTTTGGAGCTGGGGCTTGGGACAATAATATTAATTTTACATCTTAGCCGCTAATTTTAGAGGATATTTTCCTCTCTTGCATAATCGTGTTTCTTTAGAGAGACGTATCACACACGTGTGATCTTGATTTGCATGTATACGATGTCATCTGAGCTCGGTGAATAAACTACTTCTAAAGTGTGAGTAATGATAATAAAAGTCATATTATGTGTTTGAAATGATTCTACCATGACGTTGATACCCAAAAACTAGAAAATCTACTATAATTAAACTTTTTGAAAATTATGATTTTCATTTCATACCATTTTTACGATTACACAAACGCCTCCCAAGTCAAAGTATCTAAACTTGCTTCGATAATTAAAAAAATACTTTGATTGAACTAAACACAAAACCAGCATCAGTACTTAGGTCAAGTTACTCACACATTTTATCAATTGTACTTGTCAATTTTAACCCGAAATTTAAAATTTATCAAACATAAACAAAATACGTTCTAGCATAATCATAAATGAATAATTTGACTCTCAGCCCCTGAAATTCCCCCACCCATTCTGATTTTGGTAATGGAGAGATCAAGAACTCCCCTCTCAAAATTTAAAATTTTGTCAAGTTACTCACATTTTATCAATTTTGTTTAAATTTATCAAACATAAACAAAATAAGTTCTAGCACAATTATAAATGAACAATTTGACTCTCAGCCCCCTGAAATTCCCTCATTTTGATTTTGGTAATGGAGAGATCAAGAACTCACCTCTCCAAAATTCGTTAGTCCCCCAGTCGGATGGAGAGTCTTACCAACTCGACTATGTCTTTACGGGCGAAACTCCTCCGTTCTTTTATTTAGGACGGTGACATAAATATAAGTAATATCATTGAAATGGTAACAAATGAAGCAAAAAATCTATATATATACATATATATAACTGAATGTGTAGCTGGGTAGCATGTGCTGTGTATGTCTCAACTACTCCATTAATGTAACAGGAAACAAGGCATTACAAGTACGCACATGAATCAAACAGGATATCCACGACAAGGGAGAAGATATGATTAGGACGACCATGTTCCCAGTAGAGAGATCAGAGATGTATTAATTCTATGTTCAAATGATCCCATGCCCACATTATTTCCAAACCAAATTTCGTATAAAGTATTCAAGAGAGTAAATACAACACTATACCATAAATTCACACATGTACAATTATACATCGTATAGCCAAGCAAATATGGAAAAAGATTCTCATGCACAAAAAAAAAAAAAATTGATTATTACATGAATGGAAACTAAAAGAGATGGATGTACATTAATCAATACCACGAGCATGTTTAACACATGATATACATAGATCCCCAAACAAACATTCAAAGAACACAGAGAGGTACCTTTTTTTCACTATTACATGTACAGAGCATTTCCTCAAACCATTCAGTACAGATGCTAATCTGCAACAAGGAAAGGAATGATCATGGACATGAACGTATCATAAGTTAATGTCGCTGACCCTGTGTAATGTGGATCCTTTTCCTTGAATTTTTCTGTCAAACCCTGAAAATGGATCGAGAAAAAGTGTAACCACACAAGATGATATTGAAACCCACTGAATATGTAAAAATCTAGCAGTAATTTGTGCAATTATCTAGTAGGCAACAAGAATTTTAGTAAAGAAATCAGGGTTAAAAACTTCAGTGAAATTGTGCTCACCTTAACAATCATCCCACACCTGAAAAAAAGAAAAAATAAAGGCCATTAAAGATACAGCTGTGAACAAAATTAAATAAATTACCTGCTAATGCACAAGAAAAGGAGCTTACTCAACAAAGCTGTCAAAGGTTAACTCCACCCTACGTCCACTGCCATCATCGTATCTGGAAATCAGAACCTGCAGAACCGAAGGTGGTACTGCATAGCCAAGACTATATAGGGCATCCCTCAATTCCATTGCATCAATTCTCCCACTCCGGTCTCTATCAAATCTTTCAAAATTGCCCTAAAAATATGCGGAAAGAATCAATAAAATTGAATCATATTGTGCATGCCCTAACCCAATGTGGTTCCCAACAAAATATAGTTCAAACATAATTGAGCAAGCAATTGCATAACAATCCAGATCAGTGAACACACCAGAAAAAAGAGAGTAATTAAATCATAGATAGGAAATGTTTTTGCTAACATAACGCTCAATAATATCTATCTAAAGACAAAGGTATGCTCAGATGTCAAGGGATATGATATTTTATCAATCTTCTCATCAATTCACCAAGATACTTCTTCTAATAAACAAAATTCATAATAAATTAATAATGCATTAAAATGAGTATCTGCCAAGAGCATTTAGTCATTTGCATAGTACCAGTTTGAAGTTCCTTGGTAATGATGTCTGTAACACATAGCATTTCATATTTTCTAAACCAGGTTCAGAGAAAGTTTGGTTGTCACATTAAACTCAGAAATAAATATCTATTCCATTTTCTTATGCTTCATAATTTCCTTAAACTCTAGCTCACTAGTAAATAGATTGTGAATTTGGGATTGTGTTCACCCCAATGTTGCACCAGACATTTCTCTTGCTCGGACAAAGATGAGGCAATCAAAGCATCATTCCAAATATTATTGAAAATCAATAACTTCACTCACAGTCTCATTAGAGTTCAACTGCAAAAGCAACTTCTACACCTACTCATTATAGTTATGTGAAGGTCTGATACAAAAAAAAGTCCCATATTTCTAATTATGTCTATGTCAATTCATATTTGTATTTATGTCTTAATATTTGTAACTCACACGGGTGCACACAGAAAGCACACTGATTGAATTCTAAACAAAACTACTAATGCACCGGAAAGAACCCTACAAAGCATTTAAGTCCATGCAAAACATTTTGAAAGGGGAAACTTAAATTAAAATTTATCATGGAAATAGTAATTAGTCCACTAGAGCCACAACAGGAGGTTTGGAACTTGGAAGAATGAGATCTTCAGAAGCATGTCTATATGTGGAAACACCTAAACAAATTTGTTAAATGAAGTTCCACACATTCTCGGTAGCATTGGTCAGTGCATATGATACAAAAACCATATAAGGAATCTATTTTTACTATATACAAAAGATTCTGTTTTTCAATAACCTGCTATAAAGTTAAAAGAACAAAAATAGAGTATAAACTTTACACTACTTTTACTCACCCGCCATTGGCCAAGGCAACTCCATATGGCCGCGAACTCTGTCGGTCCTACATAGTTTATAAACCATGAGATGATGATCATATCAATATCATTGAATCGAATAAACAACTACAAGTTGGTAAAAGAAACAAGCACGATAGCATCAATCAGAAACTGATGCGATGAAAAACAGAAACAAAGATATAAAATAATTGTATGTTTCGAGCAATTTGATACCAAGATGCCATCGAATACAATTCCCAGATCGCAACCAGACCAAAATTGAGGCAATTATGCAGTTAACCAACAATAGAGCTTTTCACTTCTCCTTGGAAAAATCAGTGAAACTAAATCGAGAAGCATAGCAAGACGGAAATCGAGAACATCTAAAATTTCATTTTATAAAGGCAGAGAAGAAAAATAATAGCAGATAAAATTAGAGATTACAATAAAATAACAGACCAATTATGGAAGAAGATTCTCGGGGATTCCTAAAGAGGAAGATGAGGAAACGCAAAGTGCTAAGGCTAAACTTCTGGTAATTCCAGGCCAAAGCTTCTCGAAGCTCCGTTTCTTCAATGTATCCGTTATGATTCCTATCCACCATCTGGAAACTGCGGATAACATCCGGGTGCGTGCCAGGAGGAAACGCAGTGAACACGTTCTGCTGCGGCGGCTGATGATGGTAAAACGCATAAGCTTGAGGCGGCGGAGTCTGACCCGGCCCGAAAGAGCTACCGCTGCTACTATAGGTGTTGGTGATTGGGGAATAGGGATTTGATGGAGGTTGAGAGGGTTGGTATGGGTAAGCGACCCGGGGTTCGTCTGGGTCGGACGCGGGCGGAGCTGATGGAGCGTATGGACGGTTGCTGCCGGAGAAAGACGCCATTTCTATAGAAGAACATCTGGGGACGACGTTAATTTATACGCGTAGGTTTTTATCGCAGACCGACTGTACCCGGCAATGGCATGATCCCTTCCACTCTCGCCTTTTATTTCAAGTTCAAATTTTAATTAGATTAGGTAAAAAAGTACTAATTAAATTAAAATCTTTTGGAATTTTAAATTTGGATCCGAATTCAATCGAGCGCGGGTTCATGTTGACGGGAATTTCCAAAAAAAACGAGCTGGATAATTTTCATAACATTAGTTATTGTTCTTTTACTATAAATAGTAATTCTTCTTGCGATGCACGGATAAAATATTATTAATTAATTTTAATTTAAAATTGTGTAAGATAAGTCATAACCAAAAAAATTATAAATTAATATTATTTTATTCATTTACCTAATAATTTTTATTAATTTCGTTTAGTAATATTTTTCATTAATATATAAAAATTATATTATACATACATAACATCTCACAAATTTTTAATAATTGTAAAAACTAATACTAAAATCACCACAACTCTAAAGTTTATAAAAAATACTCAATTAAATTAAAAAAAATTATATAATCTAAAATATAAATATTTAAGTTTAACTTAAATAACAAACATTAATAAAAGCACTTAAAAGATGTTAAATTTAAATATCTTAAAAACTTAATATGTGTGTTAAAATTAAAAAATTTATGTAAGAAACACTTTAAAATATTTAAATTTAAACCAAAGATCTAGCATGCTAATGGTAGTTTATATTTTTAGATATTAACTTTTGTCAAAATATTGTATAGACCATTTTCATGATAAACTTTATGATGAATCACTATATATATTTTGTTTTATGGGCATATATTTTTGAGTTTATATTTGTGAATTTATTGTAAAGTGGTTCATGATATGATCTATTTACACGTAGAAATCTACTCTTAACTCTTCTATGTTGTATTTCTTGGTTTTTTCAAATTTTACATTCAATTTTCTTTTTTTATTGTTGAAAAAGAGGACAACCAATATCACAATAATTTTTGAAACATGGAATTTTAATCACTAACATTTGGAGAGAGGTTTTTTATGTACTTTAATTAGTGTGGTATATATTTATTTAAAATTCTTATGCTTTATCTACTAATTTTATTGAATTTCTTATAATTATTTTCACTAATTTAACCAATTAAGTTTAATTGTGAAAAAGGTATTTTTATTTTGCTATTTATTTTGTATGTTAAAATAGTTGTGCAAACACGTACTATTTATTTTTGAAGGCAATTAAATGAGTGAATGGAGAAGAAAATTAAAAGATTGGATCCCAAGATTATTCGGCCTAATTGAAAAGGGTGGTGCTATTTGTCCACAATATAGACGTCCATAATGTGGCATTTGTGTAATAATAAAATTCTGTTCAAAGCTAAATGTCCAATATACCCCTTATGTCAAATGAAAATTTTCGGCCAAAATTTTCGTTTGATTTCAAATTCAAATTCAAATTTTGATTTTCTCTCTCTCCATTTAATAATTATTTCTCACTCTTCATTTGATATTTCCCAAAACCAAATCAATTACTCCTATTTTTACTCCAACTTTTTTATATTCTTCCTCCATTATCGTCTTCCTTTCTTCTTTCTTTTCTTCCTCCATTTTCCTCGTCCTTTCTTCTACCTTTTTTTTTTATTATTTTTTAATCCGAAAATTTTTCATATCAATGACACAAAAATATTATGTTGTTTTTAAAGGAGTGAGAGTCGGGATCTATGGAAGCTGGCATGAATGTGCACCACATGTTCTTGGTTTCAAAGGAAGCCTCTTCAGATCTTTTCGGACAGAGGATGAAGCCATTGCCGCTTATACATCTTATTTTCAAAGGAACATAGATGATATGAATGCCGAGTATGCTACTTGTTTTGAAAATGAATTTAATGAAGATGAAATATCCAGTGGGGCTACCCATTATTTTCAGCAGGACTCAAAGGAAGAAGAACCCAGCTTGGATTCAAATATAATGGAGTCCAATTTGTTTAATATTAATACATTTTTTAATTTGTTCTTTGTTGGTTGTACCTCTGGAATATTTGTTGCAATTACTTTTTTATTGTTCAAGTAATTTTAGGATTTGTTGCAATTACTTTTTAATTTTAATAAAGATTAGTTAAATATTCCCCAAATCGTATGAAGAACCTCTCTAAAAATAAAACTTAAATATTTGTATTTTTTTATATGCGAAGTATTTTTTTTAAATTAAAATTTAATCAGTTCTTTTAATTATATAATTTCAAATGTAGTTGTGAAAATTAATTACACCTTAATTGTGATATTTCAAACTTAAATTCAATTTTGTTCCATAAGTTTAAACTTTTCGCTAGATATTAATATCATAAAAATTTAGGATTTTCAATTTCATAACTCACATAATTGGTCCGAATTTGTTCTTCTTTCACATTGATTTGAACTTTTTTCCCCCATTATTATGCAGTTTTTTCCAAAAGGTTACAAGAAATGTGTGTCATTGGTTCGTAAAATATAAAATAATTAATGAAATGAGATATTTAGTGGATCGTGGAATTTTGGTAAAATATAAATTATTTATAAACTTAAACATATAAACTAATTATAAACTTAATTCATATAAATAAATGTAAAATATAAATAAATTTAAATTTATGAGATATATAGTGGCATCGTGGTAAATGAGATGTATGATATAAAATATTTGAGATATTCTTATTTTGATTCTGATTTTGATATTCTGGTATAATTCATATATAATGTGTGTTGAATTTTGATTATTATACATTGAGTATATATATGATATTCTGATTTGATTATGATATTGTAAAATTGAAAATAGAATATCACAGAAAGAAAAATAATTAATTGATTAATAATAATTAAATAACATCACCACGACACAAAAAAAAAAATCCAAACAGAAACGTCAAAATAATAAAAAATACACCTAAAAAAATAACATAAACACATAAATTATAATTTAAATATTAAAAATTTGAACCGTCTCTAATCAATAAATAATAAATTATATCAATATAATTTATACGAATATTACTTTCAATCTTGAACAAATATAAATATTATTCCCATCTTTTTAGTGATTACGGTTTATGAGTTCTACATATTTTTATTAAACATATTCCCATATTTTATAAAAATATTAATTACAGTTTTTTAATAAAATATATCATATTTATGGATTGAATTTTATATTTAATAAGAAGAACCAACGGATCCAGTAATTTAAAAAAATAATAATAAAATAAAAAAATATTAATTACAGTTTTACCCTTTATTCTCTCACTACTAATCACCATTAATCACTCCTCAATTAATGCAATATGCATGCGGTGGTTATTTCAATATTTAAAATCATTGATAAGGGTCCACGCGCAAACCACTTTCTAATTTCATTTAGTTTACACCATTTTTTAATGGAATTATATAATCAGAAATAATAAAAATAAGAATTAGCAATTAACGCTACATGAAAATCACGTTAAAATAACATGGTCATTCAAAATTAAATTGAGTTTATCTCTAATTAACTTCGAAAAATTTGAATTTAATTATGCTATTTCGCCTATTTTATCCAAACATATTTTTTTCCTTCTGATTTGAAATTAAATTCATAACCTAAATATAAGAATAAAATATTTCTAGAAAATTCAAATTTTGAAATTATAAGAATAAAATATTTCTAGAAATATAATTATATTTCAAAATATAATATTATTCAAACTAAATATTTTATAATTATTTTATTCAAATTTAATAAGAAATATAATTATATTTCAATTATATTTCATTAAAAAATATTTTATTCACTCAAGTATATTCAACCATCAGATTCGAATTTTAATAAGAAATATAATTGAATTTTCCTAGTCATCCTTTAAAAATATTAATTGAATTTTATATTTTTTAATGCACTTATATAAATAAGAAGAAAATAACAAAATTAGACGAGACATAAAACTGAAATATTTCATTAATTCATACGATAATTTAAATAGGAACAACCATCGGATAAGAGTTGATGGTTAACATTCATTAAAAAAACATAATTCATTCTCCCACATTAGTGTTAACTTCAACATTAGCACTAGCTTCACTTGCATCGGCGGTGGTGTAGATGATGATATTTTGATCCACGTTCATAACCAAGAGGTCGAACGCTTTAGGGAGATTCTACACAAATAAATGAGACATGGTTAAATTTATATAAATCAAACCAAAAAAAAAAATAGATGGATTAAATTATAAAACTTACCAAGCGGCTCAATAACTCGGTGGTTTTCAAAATCACAAAGACTGTGAGATTACCCATACTTCGTGGAAACGGAGAACGTGGACGTGGATCAGAATGTAGTTTGACGACATTCTCGTTTTTTTTGCTACGAGATCTAGTTAGTACCATTTTTGTGTGAAGAGTAGATGATTTTTTTTTTTGGAGAGCAAACACAAGAAATCCGAAAAGTGAGAATTGGGTGAATGAAAAGACGTCTCAATTCAAATTTTATAATTACTAAATATATTACGAAATATATTACAAAAATATATTCAAAATATATTTTTTACAAATATATTCAAAAATATTTTTACGTTAATTTCAAAAAAAATATAATTTTTTTTACAAAATATATTCAAAATATATTTTTTACAAAATATATTCAAAAAAATAAAATTTCAAATTAATATTCCGTTAATTTAATATTATGAACATAGGAGTGCCAAAGCCACGGATTAATTTCTCTAACCACTATATTATATATAGTTACATTTCTATATTTAATTTCAAAAATGAAAAAATAAATCAACATATTCGAATGAGTTAATTTCCAAACAATTTTTTTCACATAAATCATTTATTTTAAAAAAATAAAAAATAATAATCATATATTACAACGATATAGATCTAATATCAAGTATTGATGTTGGGATCCTAATAGTATAATGTTTTGTAAGGATGGTATTAGGAACTACTCA
>JAPKLY010000090.1:769401-814573 GCA_026898435.1 Prunella vulgaris
AAAGAGTAATACTTTTAGATTATTTCCTTAAACACTTATTATTCATAAATTAGTATTCAAAATATTCGTATGAATTAAAATTCAAAAATTAATATTTTAAATACAAGTATATAATCTTCAATATTTTATAAAATTATTTAATTTAAAATTACCATATATTTTTTTAATCCCGTGTATTTGCGGGGTTATGTACTAAGTATATTATATTTAGGTACTTTTATCATATATTATATAGAGAAATTGGTGCTGGAGTACACACTTTTTACTAATTTTGTTGAGGTGTCACAAACAATATTTTATTTACTGGTAGCCCACTAACCTACATTTCAATAGGTCAAATCACCCACCCCCCTTCCCCACACGCCCACTCCCCCACCTCTGTACCCACTTCCCTCCCCATGTCATGTCAAATCAACTTACTTTTTTCCTTTCTTGCTGCAACAATTGACTATGAATTAATTCTTTAATTAAAATATTACTTAATATCACAATACAAACAAAACCTACTCACATATGATCACGTAACTTTATGTTGGAAGGACTTTATGTGTAGACTCAAAACCTAACAATTTTTATATTATTATTTTAGTTTTTAGTTATAAAAAAACGAAATATTCACAAGTTCAAAAACAAAAGTAACAGTTCAAACGTACATTACTCAGTTCAATTCTATTTTCTGTACAAGTTCGATTATAATTTTATTATAAAAATTCTTCTTTCTCTCACCTCTCTCCTCTCTCATTTACTCACTCTCTCTCCTCTTTCAATCACATCCGTCATCAATCAATTCAACCATCAATCTCCCTTATATTAATATCTATTTAACTCAAGTGGATGAATAAGACACTTTTTTTAGACGTGAATGACTGCAATTACTTGATTGATCAACATTTAATTGTTCCCTTGATTAGATTACATTTGTTAATTTAATTAAGAATGAAATATTATACACATTACGAAATACATACAACATTGATTGTCATTAATATATATTTTCCTTATTTATATTTTTATTTGGATTAAAAAATATATACTTCCCCCTTTCCAAGATGTGCACACCTAAGATTTTTATTTTAAAAAAAATATTTTTTAAAAGAAAAAAAGTGATATATTATGAATAAATATATATAAATTTTCTGAGTGTGTACACAAATAATTTTTTTTTAGTGATATACAAATTAGTTCAAATTTTTATAAATATAGTTCAAATCTATTGATTGTCAAAATTCAAATCTATTAATTTTAAATATTTAATAATTAATGTTATACTAACTTTATACGTGCAAAAAATAAATAAAAATCTAAATCAAATAAAATATGTTAAGTTCAATTGTAAACTATGTACAAGTTCAAAAATATAATAACAAAAATAAATAATAAATTCAAATTTACAAGACACAAAAATTTACAGCAACATTTTTGTCTTCCTTGAGATGCAAAGGTGAGTCATTCTCAAGCTAGAGCCTTGACTTCTTGGAAAAAAAAATTACAACAACATTTTTGTCTTCCTTGAGATGCGAAGGTGAGTCCTTCTCAAGTTAGAGCCTTGACTTCTTGGAAAATGAGACACAACTTTGCTTCTTCATCACATAAAGTAAGAAATACTTTTCTTTCTGCAACAGCTCAATAAAGTTGAGAGAGAGAGAAAGTCAAGTGTGAACATCATTAATTTAGGGCTCCAAATATGCATATCTTATATAATTCCAATAATATTATATATATATATATATATATATATTGTATCCCACTTAATTCTTACGTTTAGTTCCTCTATTATTTATATTTAAATATATATATCATAATAACACTCTGGTAGAGAATAAAACACATGAATATAACACCAAAAATGAAATATAGAATTCAAAATATATATTTGTAAACCAGGTTCCGACGCCCCAAGCTTTCTCCATCGTCTTCTTCATCGTCCAACCGTGCATCTCCTCACATGGGGTGTACTCGGTGTCGCTGCATGACGGGTACGTTTTGATGGCGGTGGCGCCGCCGTCGACGGCAGAGTGGTGGGTGGAGAAGTCGAGTTGGGTGTTGGAGATGGTGGTGTTTTGGGGGATGGGGAAACAGGGTATGGTGTTTGGGGGATGGGGGATGGGGAAACAGATAATTATGAATAGACGGAGTATTGACTAAGACCCACATAATAGAATCAGATATTTCTTCATCAATGCTTATTAAAAATTACTCCTCTTTTCCACAAATTTGAAAACTCACCGCCATGGCTTCTTTGGAGATAATCATAGCCGGGCTTCTTTGGGCCTGGATCTTTGGTGGTGGGGAACCACCATGGCCGGAAAAGCTCACCGCCGGAGAAGAACATAGCCACTGCGCTGGTGTGGCGTCTGTTGGAAGGCGGAGTCCCCTGTTCCAGATTCTCGCCGGAAACACACCAACAGCCTGCTGCGCACCATTTCGTTTGAACCTGCTCTCACCGACACGTCGACGCCCAAGATTCAGTCCTTCGCCGGAGTTTCCATGGCACAACTCAGATCGAAGCAGCCATAGCCATGGAAACAGCCACGATGTCACCCTCCTCTTCCCTCTACCACCGCCACCTGCCGCTGGAGAAAAAGACCACAGCCACCACCGGAGACATAAGGAAGTATAATAAATAGTTTCCGGTACAGAGAGAAAGGGACATGAGGAAGAGAGAGAATGAGTGATTATTTTCAGGATATGAAATGAGAGATATGAGATATTTATTTTGAGAGAGAAGAGAGAGGTAACCTACCTATACCACCCCACGCCACCCTAACTTTTTTAAACTAGGGGTAAATTTGGAATAAAACACTACTGTTTTGGGTTCACAATAATTATTTTTCTCATGATGGTTTGACACTAAAGAGTGTATACATATTGTACCTGACAACAATTATCCCTATTATATACTCTTCTCAATTACTACGTGATCATATATCATATATTATACCAACAAGATAGAATGACCGTGATGATTAAAAAAATAAATACGACATAAATAATAAACTATTTTGAAGCATATAATGAAAATTTGTTTATCAGAAATAAAATTGTTAGCTCTGAGAAAAAAAATTATGTGTTGTTCACCTTTTTAAATTTTAATCTTTACTTATTGACAGGCGTTTTGGCCTTTCGGGGTTTGAGTTAGGTAAGAAATTAATAGAAAAAAAATAGGGGATAAAATACCTCTTTTAATTTTTTTTTATCAATAAAAGGAAATTTTTATTCATCTTAATATATTAACAGTCGAAAAAAAAAATAGGGTTGATTACATGTTGGTACTATATTTTAAAATCAATACAATCCATTTTCATTATTTAGGACTCATACAATTGGTGGGCCCCTCTTATTTTTGGCAGCCGAAAACAAGGGAGCTAGTACAATAGCAGCTGTCTTTCAGGTTTGTCACTTCAGCTTTTTTATTTTTTTCTTATTATTATTTTTATTTTTACCTTTTTATTATTTTTATTTATTTTTAAATTTTATCTTTGTTCTCTTTTGCCTTTTCTCATTCAGATTTCTTTTCACTTTTAATTTTATTTTTTTAATTATTTTTAAATTTTCATCTATCATTTTAAGTAATTAAATTTATATTTTATAATAATAATTCAGTCCACTAATGAATTTTACCTAATACAATTATTATTTTTGCATAATGCAAAAAATTTTGTGCATAATACAAATATTTATTTGCATAAACATAAAAAAATTTTGCATAAACACTACTATACTAACATCTAAAAAAAATTGAATAATCATCTAAAAACTCGAGAAACAGAAAAATGTTCAAATTCCAAAAATTTAATATCAAACACAAGCCAACTTTTAAAATTTTCATATCAATAAATTATTTTTGAATAATATAACAAAATAAATTTGCATAATCTCGTATATGAAATTGCATAATAACCTAAAATTTGTATAATTATCTTAAAAAATTGCATAATCATTAGAAAAATTACTCAAATTCCAAAAAGTTAATACCAAACACAAGCGACTTTTAAAATTTTCATATTAATAAATTTGCAGAAACACTTATATAAAATTGCTAATTACCTTAAATTAATCACCCAAAAAAATATACTCTCAACACTGGTAAAAAAAAAAAACCAAGAAAAATATTATAGTCTGGAAAACGACTTCGTTCCCAAGAAGGCATCCAAAAATTATCTACGAACTCCCAGTGCTCATTGTTTTACGAAAATGTCTTAAAAGTAATATTCAAGTTCCTTCCTACAATTCCTTTCACAACAAATGATCAATTCCGAAAAAAATGCTCCAACACTTGTAGAAAAAATACAAAAAAAAAATGTTCTAACTTCTAACAACATACAAACTCACTGTAAAAAATGATGTAAAGGACGGAGAAACTACACCAAATAGGAAGAAAATACAGAATCCAAACCCAAAATATGCCTATTTTTCTCTACAGATCGCGAAGAAATTTGAAAAAATTAGATCTATTTGATGACCTATTTTTTTCTCCAGACTCCAGCAGATCGTGAAAAAAAAAATCAAAATATAAAATTCAAATTCTTTTCTAAACGGTGGCAAAGATCACAACCTCGTCTCCCCCTTACAAAACCCAGCAGCGATGGGCGCCACTCGTCCCATCGCCGCCCGTACATCCGCGAACCTTTCACCTGTCATGGGTGCCGCTTCTCAACAGTGCCACCACAAAATATCACCGCCTGAGAGTGAGAGCAAGAAAACGAGAGAGAGAGAGTGAAAGGAGAAAGAGAGAGTTGATTTGTGAGGAGGAAGAGAGAGTGTGTGAGGTGTGAGGTGTGTGAAAGAAGCTGAATGATTGAGATGAAATAGGGGAGTAGGGGGGGGGGGGGGGTTTATAGGGTGGGTGGGAATTGTATTGATTTTAAATATTGAGAAATTTTTGTGTTGATTTTAAAATATGATGTTTAAATTGTATCACTAGGCGAAATAGCATATTACACATCTTTTAATATATTAACAATAATAATTAGATTATGTTTGATTTGAATTCCATGTGATTAAAATAATTAGCTCCTCGCAAATATTTATCCAATATATTTAAATTACTAAATAATATTTTTTTAAAAATTTTAAATTAGTCTTCACCTATGATTTCCTAAATAACCGCAAATCACTAGTTATTCACGTCTCCCTCAATCACCTAAGTAACCGGCAATTTGGATTAGTATTCTCTTTTAATAGAAAAAAAATAGGGGATAAAATACCTCTTTTAAATTTTTTGAATTAGTCGAAATAGCATATTACACATCTTTTAATATATTAACAATAATAATTAGATTATGTTTGATTTGAAATTCGGTAGATGTGATTAAAATATTTAGCTCCTCGCAAATATTTATCCAATATATTTAAATTACTAAACAATATATTTTTTTAAATTTTAAATTAGTCTCACCTATGATTTCCTAAATAACCGAAAATCACTATTATTCACATCTCCATCAATCACTTAAGTAGCCGGAATTTGAATTAGTATTCTCTTTTAATAGAAAAAAATAGGGGATACAATACCTCTTTTAAATTTTTTGAATTAGTCGAAATAGCATATTACACATCTTTTAATATATTAACAATAATAATTAGATTATGTTTGATTTGAAATTCAGTAGATGTGATTAAAATATTCAGCTCCTCGCATATATTTAAATTACTAAATAATATTTTTTTTAAATTTTAAATTAGTCTCACCTATCATTTCCTAAATAACCGCAAATCACTATTATTCACTCTTCCTCAATCTCCTAAGTAACCGGCAATTTGAATTAGTATATGATGCACATAATTATATGATGCATATTATTTTATTTATATGATGCACATAATTTTTTTTATATATGATGCACGTAATCACCTAAATAATGCACGTAATTATTATTATTATTATTATATATATAATAGTTTGGTTCAGGAGTATGATGTTCCTGAAAATTTAGATTTACTCAATAAATGGAGTATTCCAAAGATTGAACCTAAAATGGTTTACAAATCTGGACTTTTTGAAAAAATCAGTTTCAAACAAGTTGTAAAAACAACTGAGTCTTCTGTTCCTCTTTATGAGGAAGAAATAGTTTTAAAATTATTAAACTACCATGATATTTCTCCTTATATAAAGGCTTATAAATTCATCCATATTGGATGTGTTCAAGTTGCTTTTAGACCTTTAACCCTTAAAGGGTTACCAGAGAGTTTTTTAGCCACTCTAAGAGATGATAGAAATCTTAACTGGAAACAATCCCTCATGGGAATTATCCAGTCAAGTTTAGCATTAGGACCCGTTTATTTTAACGCATATCCTATTTTATCATTATCTTTATCTGATAATAATATTCTTGATGCTTTAACATTAAATGTTAAAACACATGGTTATAATTATATGCCTGGATCTGAAGTCATGTGTATTTGCTATCACATTTATTTTAAACCTTTGCATACCCTTAATCTCAATTGTGCTAGGGTAGATAAGGATAAAAATGAGACAATTCTCATAGAAACAAACTTTGGAAATTCCAATGTTAGTACTCGTAGATCCATTAATTGGGATGAGATTATTTTCCCAGAAAATTGGATTCTTGAACATTCTGTTCCTAAAATTCCTTCACTTGATAGTGATTTCCACCATATTACTCAAAGTAATAATGGTATTATTAAGATTGATTTTCATAATAACCAAAGAAGAAATTCTTCTTATACTAGATCTATGTCTGGTTATACTTTGTTTTCTCCTCTTGATTATGAAGTCAATGTTCCTTCTACATCAAGAGTTTCTACTTCTTCTTTAAAAGAAGAAAAGTTTTATCAAAACAATGATTTTGAAAATGAAAATATTATTGTTAATAAAAACAATATTGTTCATAATGAAAAACTTCCCGAAACAATTTCAGAATGTGATTTTTCTGTTTAAAATGATTTTTGAACCAATTTTGGATTTCAATAAAGGCTCCTTAAATAGAGCCCATATCAACAAAGAATTTTATGATCCAAAATGGAAAAAATTTAGAGATTGGTATTTCAACTCTTTTCCAAAAGAAGAATTATCTTACTTCGTTGACAAATTCTATGAATTTTGTGCAAAACAAAATAAAATATTTTATTTTGTTCCTTGGTTTATAAAAATCTTTTATATTGACCAAAGTTCTACAATAGAAAGAACTTATAAAATAGTTTCTTCAGGAGATATTCGAAAATCCGTCTATCCTCCTAATATTCCTTTCCAAATTGAAAAGGAAGGAAAAACTTTAAATTTTTCTCTTTTTTCAACAATTATTGAAAAAGATGTCTTGCACAATATTGCTGAAATTTTTAAGCAAAATAATTTTTGCAATCTTTCTCTTCAAATTCTTAGTGAAGAAATTGCTTCACTACATGAGAAAATTGATTCCCTTATTTTTCAAAACAAAAATCAGCCTAAGACTGATATTTCTAAAGAAGAAGGAAAAAATCCGACTATTTCAACTGTTCCTTCTATCCAATCTCCTATTGAGATTAAAGATTTTAAGCTTGAAGCTTCTATTTCTGATCTTGAAAAAATTATTACTGAAAATTTTGGAAAACTGCATATTTCCACTATTGAAAATGATTTTCAAAATGAAATTGATAACAGACATATTGAGTCTGGAGAAAGTAGTTAAAACAATTTTGACAGTCTTAACAAAATGAAATGGGCAGATAGGCCTACTATGTCAAAGTATTATTATACTAAGCCTACTCCCATTGATGTTCTCAATGAAGAACAAGAAAATTTGTTTAATACCTCTTATTCTGGTAAAAGCATCTATGAATGGAATATTGATGGAGGAAGTGATAGATATATCTACACCCAATGCCATCGCATGCTTATGTACAGCTCTGCTTGTAGAATAAGCGGTAATGACGATGTGCAAACTGCACAAGCCATTACTCTCGGTTTTACAGGACAACTTAAAGGCTGGTGGGATAACTATCTTACTCCCCAGAATAAAAATGAAATATTTTCTTCTATTAAAATAGAAAATAATACCACTAAACCCAATGCGGTTTATTCTCTTGTTCTTACTATTTTAGAACATTTTACTGGTAAACTTTCAAACAATTCTGAAAATACCAAAACACTTCTTTTAAATATGAGGTGTAAAACTCTTACTGATTTTCGTTGGTACAAAGATACTTTTTTGTCTAGGATCTATGATATTCCTGACTGTAACCAAGATATTTGGAAAAACAAATTTGTTGATGGTCTTCCGTATTTATTCGCGGAAAGAATCAAGAATATTCTTCGAAGAGACGCAAATTCTATTTCTTACGCGTCATATACTTTTGGTCAAATCATTAGTATTTGTGTTCAAGAAGGTTTAAATCTTTGCAATGAAATAAAATTGTGAAACCAGCTTAAAAGAGATAATCTCTTAGAAAAGAAACAACTAGGTCTTTTCTGTGATCAATTTGGAATTGAAAATTCCAAAAAGAATTTTTCTAAAGGAAAAAAAGATTTTTCTTATAAACCAAATTTCCGAAGAAGAAAAAGATTTTCTGATAAAAAGCAGAAAGGGAAAAAAGATTTTGATAATAAAAAATCTTTTCAAAAGAAAAAATATTTAGACAAAATTATTTGTCACAGATGTGGAAAGACTGGTCACTATGCTAACCAGTGCTATGCAAAAGACAAGATTAAAAATCTTGATCTTGATGAGCCTCTCAAAGAGACTCTTCTAGGAATAGTTATGCATTCAGAATTAAATCATGATGTTGATACAGAATCCAATGATTCTTCTGAGGAGTTAAACTCTTCATTTTTTGATTCAAGTCAATTCGATACCAATGAATGTCAAAATTGCCTTCAGGGTAAGCCATGTCTCAATTGTATCCAAGATACTAATGAGATAACTGATGATGAAGTTTATAAACTTATGGGTCAATTCAAAGACATGAATATTAGTGTCATTGACAATCATTATATTATGGATTTTCTTAAACAAATCACAAATTTTGATTTACGCAATAAAATTATTGACAATTTTGAGAATATTCCTCTCAAGGAAAAAAGAAATGATCTTTCAAAATATATTGAAAGAAATTTTTATAACATGGATGATGTTAATAAACTTCTTAAAATTAAAGAAGTGGAAAACAATCCTGTTACTATTATCTTTCAAAAGAGATTGAAAATCTCAAAATAAGTGTTAAAACTCTTCAAGAATTCTGAATTTTCTTTTCGTCTTTCCCAATGGGAAAAAGGAAAAGAAAAATTAGAAATTGGTGAGCCAAGCTCTCCAACTCATTCTTCTAAAGAAAGTTTGATTGAAAATCATCTTTCTAATATTAATATCATTTTATCTCAAAAATGGTATGTCAAAATTTCTCTTTTAATAAACAATTTTTACAAAAGAGATTTTATAGCCATGATTGATAGTGGTGCGGATATTAGTGTTATCCAAATGGGAATAATTCCCACTAAGTTTTTTGAAAAAACTACTCAAACTCTTTCCCATGCAGGAGGAGGAAATTTAAAGATTTCTTATAAATTAAAAGGTGCTTATATTTGCACTAATAAAGTTTGCATTCCTAATGATTTTCTTATTGCAGAAAACATTACTAGCCAAATGATTATTGGTCTTCCTTTCATTTACAGCATCTATCCTATTAAGGTAGATGAAAAAGGTATTTCATTTATTTTTTATAATAAACCTGTTAGTTTAGAATTTGTTACAAAACCTATTTATAAGGTTTTAAATCAAATTCGTGATCAAATTGATCAAAGGAATTGTCAAATAAATTTTCTTAAAAATGAATTAAATTCTTTTACTATTGAAGAAAGGATTAATAATCCTAAATTACAAGAAAAAATTCAATTCTTGTTTAAAGAATTTTCTACGAAAATTTGCAATGATTTTCCAAATACTTTTTGGGAAAGAAAGAAACATATGGTTTCTCTTCCCTATGAATTTTTTTTTTCTGAAGACAAGATCCCTACAAAGTCGAGGCCTTGTCAAATGAATTCTGAATATTTAGAATTGTGTAAAAAAGAAATATCTTCTCTTTTACAAAAGAAACTTATAGTTCCTTCTAAATCTCATTGGTCTTGCACTGCTTTTTATGTTAATAAACATTCAGAGCAGGAACGTGGTGTTCCCAGGTTAGTAATTAATTACAAACCTTTAAATAAAGTCCTAAAATGGATTCGCCATCCTATTCCTAATAAAAAGGATTTACTGGATAGACTAGTCAATGCACTAGTATTTTCAAAATTTGATTTGAAATCTGGATTTTGGCAAATACAGATTGATCCTAAGGATCGTTATAAAACAGCCTTTAATGTTCCTTTTGGCCACTATGAATGGACGGTAATGCCTTTTGGACTTAAAAATGCCCCTTCTGAATTTCAACAAATTATGAATGATATTTTTAATCCGTATAGTGATTTTATCATCGTATATATTGATGATATTTTAGTTTTTTCTAGAGATATAGAGATACATTTTAAACATCTTGATATGTTTAAAAATATAGTCATTAAAAATGGCTTAGTTATTTCAAAGCCAAAAATGATTTTGTTTCAAACCAAAATAAATTTTTTGGGTCATATTATTGAAAAGGGAAATATTATCCCTATTCAAAGAAGCATCGAATTTGGTGATAAATTTCCTGATGTCATAACTGATAAAACTCAGTTACAAAGATTTTTAGGAAGCCTTAATTATGTTTCTTCCTATATTAAAAATATAGCCGAAGATACTGCTATCTTATATGATAGATTAAAGAAGAATCCTGCTCCTTGGAGTGATAATCACACTCAAGCAGTTATTAGAATAAAAGAAAAATTAAAACATATTCCTTGCCTTATGCTTGCCAATCCCCTATGGGATAAATTTGTTGAAACCGATGCCTCTGACATAGGCTATGGAGGAATTTTGAAACAGGTCAATCCGCATAATAATAATGAATATGTCATTAGATTCTACTCTGATAAGTGGAATAATTCACAGAAAAATTATTCTGTGGTTGCTAGAGAAATTTTAGCCATTGTAAAATGTGTTCTAAAATTTCAAGATGATCTTTATAATCAGCATTTTACAATAAAAACTGATTGTAAAACCGCTTTTTTTATGTTTAAGAAAGATTTTGAACACAATGTGTCTAAACAGATGTTTGCCCGATGGCAAGCCCATCTTGCTTATTTTGATTTTGATATAATCTATAAGCAGTGAAAAGATAATAATCTTCCTGATTTTCTAACCAGAGAATATAATTTATGATTTCAGGAATGAGCCATTCGGGCAGAACCCCATTTTCCTCTTATAGAGGAAGGGGAGGAAGGTCGCAGCCCCCTATTATACAAAGGGGTAAGAAGACTCTCATTAACTAGAATATTTCTGGTATAGGTTCTTCTCAAAATCGGGATAACCTTGAACAAGAATTCCAAGAATTCTTGAAACAGAAGGGAAAAAATATCCAAGTTGATGATATTTCTTCAACACCACAAGAAGAAGGCTCATATGCCTCACTTACTAAGAAGGAATACACTTTCTTTTACTCTCCTAAGGGGGAACAGATCATCATACTCGAAGAAGGAGATGAAAAGCTTAAAGAATCCCCATGGATTCTGATGACAAAGTATATTCCAAATAATTTTTGGGATACTAAAACCTACAAAAGCAGAGGGTTTTATGAGAATATTCTCTCAAATTTGGGAAATGTTGAGATTTCTCACTATCCCCAAAAGAGTAAAAATATTTCTTACTCTAAATTCATTATTAAAAACATCATCTCCATCCATGAATGGGGAACTGCTTCTTTTTCTGAAAAATTTATTTTTAATGAAGCAAATGGCAACAAATTCCTCTACAATTATTGGGATTATGTTGAAAGTTTTCAAAAAACTTTACTTTACCAGAATGATAAGCATACTCATACGTGGCTTATCAAGATTTGTGACAATGTTGCAAAATCACCATTCCCCAATTGGTTCATTTCTTGGTGGAGTATTTATGGTGCCTCAGCAGATATTCTGCCTCCAGAGGTCAAACCTATCTTTCAAGACTATGTTCTTGCAACTTCACGTATGAAGACCCATCAGACAAATGACCAAGTTCTTTGTCGATTTTTTATTGACTCCAGTATCCCATGGGTCTGGAAATGGAAGCCAGAATTTGGCTATACTGATGTTGGGACTCCCTGTTTATACAGGGTACATATGTTTCGATTCTGGAACAACCTAAGTATTGTTCCTAAAGATTCCAATGAATCCCCCATCAAAGAGAATATTGATCGGATTAAATCCGTTATTAACAGAATCCAAAGTGATCCTGAGCAACAAGAGACCAATGCTCTTCCTCCTTTCCCGGAATTCTCAAAGAAGTACGAGGGAATATTTCCCAAAGAAAAAATTGTTGATCTTTATATGGATCAAATAAAAAAGAACATGTTTCAAGATGAAGATATTCCTGATTCAAAATCAGATTCAACGATGGCATCTAACTCTAATTTACAGGATGCCCAAGACCCCAATGAAGGGTTGGAGCTCTCCATACAGGAAAACTTTGATATTTTGAAGGATACTCTTATAGAGAAATTCAAAAGAAAATAAGATGGAAATTATTGACGACATCAGAAGAAGAAATTACATCAGAAAATCTGATTATGATTCAAATATTTGGAATACCCCTTTTAATATCACGAATGATTATAATCTCCAAGACATAAGGGGAAGAAATTATTGTAAAATCTTACAAAAGAAAATAGGAGGAATTAACAGATTCATTCAAATCAGTGAAAGAGTACTCCTCCGAAGTAATGCAGTGGAAAATTTCCGTACACATGAAGACTTCCTTAAGACTAAAAGTCTTTTAGAAAAACAAGCGTCTATCATGGCAGGTTAAAAATACACTGCAAGAAGATAGCATAAGCCTATGCCATGCTTATGTCATCGCTGACCTCACCAGACCAAGTACTGTTCATGAATAGTAAAATCACTATTCATACTTTTTACTATTCATATTTTTAATTTCGGGATGAAATCCGGGGTTTCATGTCCGGTTCTCCCCCTATATATAGGAGTATTATTAGTTGTAAGAGGCAGGACTTAGAAAGTATGCTCTCTCTTTTCTCTCTCTCTTCTCTCTTGTAAATTTATTCTGCAAGTTTTAATAAGATCTGGATTACTTCATTTGGCTCTTCAAGGGTAACTTCCCTCTTTTAATTTTCTATTTTTAAATTTTTTTTATAAGATTCATAGCCGCCCTATGGCAGACTAGATATTCGTATTGAATCGATAATCTAGGATCTCATACTCTACTATTTCGTGTGTTTTCGAGATCATAAGTCGCTTGATCTGATCTAATTATATCAATATGTAGTGAATGGTTTCGACCGATTGGTTTGAGTTGTCTATCGATATTTATGAGTTAAGATTTTGTCCAACACGTATTAAGATGTGTCTTTGAGGTTTTAACTTGCTGGACTGAGTTTTCTGGTTTATGAGTTAACCGTGTGGGGTAGCCTTTTTGCCGTTATGCCGAGTGAAGGCGCAGGCGTTTGTGGGCATAAAACCTTTTTTCAGGTTAATTCATAGATTCTTGAATACTTAGGCCAATTTGTTATGGAAAAAGTCCGTGAGACACTAGTGATACAATACGGAGAAATCATTAACTCATAAACTATAGATGTCCTCAGTAATTTCCAATCTGTGTCGTGTTAAAGATCCATAGCTATACTAATGATATGATCAAGATCCCCGATCCTGCTTCTATATATATATATACTCGGATCATATATGATCATGCTTTCTGAATTTGGATTTGAAGGAATTTCCTCCGTGATTTCTAAATTTGGTCTATCAGAAGATTCATCATACATGGAGTCTTCACCAAACATTTCACGGATTCGATCATTAATTTCACCGTCCATGAATAACAAAGGTAAGATGATTTAGTGAAGAAATTTAGAGTTTATGGTTCATGCAAGTATGAAGAAAATTTAATAATGATGTGGACGTAAATTGTTTAATGAAGAAATTTAGGGTTTAGTTTAGGGTTTACGATTGATGATTAAATACTTAGGAACTTAAAATTGTGAACGTTGGAATAATTAATGCAAATTACCGTTAGATTAATTAATAAATTAAGATATATTAAACAAAGTTAAAAGTTAATGATGATGTTGATGCAGATTACGAGAATTTTAATTATAATGATATTGAAAAAATAAAAACTTGTTGGAGGGAATTAACCCGCCATAATTGGGATGGAGGGAATTAGTCCGCCTTAAGTATAATTTGGTGGGAGTTATGAGCGCCACTAATGACATGATATTAATGAAATTAATTAATTAATTTTTATTTAATTAAAAGTTCTGGACGTCCATATTCCGGACAAACATCTTTACCGAATTGAAAAATGAAGGAAGGGCTATTTGCAATTCCCGAAAGCCTAACTGAAATATGCAGTTTTGTATTTGATCTTAAATAATAAATTCATTTAAAGAGTCTGCATGTACCTTGAAAGTATAAAAAGTAGAAAATCTCTTGCCACAAAAACGTTGTCAGAAATTACAAATAAAAAATTTAGAAATCTTATTACACAGACTACCCACACAAATGTTAGTGCGTGAAGTGCATGGTTGCACGATGAAGCAAGTGTGCTTCACCCTTGCACCAGAATTATTCCTCATTTTCACGTGCACTATATATATATATATAGATATAGATTTTATTTGTTTATATTAGTATCTAAATATAATTGCAGGCTCATCAATGAATATAAATATGTATATTCATCGCGATAATGTCTCATAAATAAATCTAAAATATCAATTAAAATAAATTTCATGTATCTATATATAATAACAAAATGTTGGGTTAAATTTGACCTAATAAATTGTTACTAATTTTTTTTATTAAGTTAAAAGAATTTTTTAAAAGAAATATATATCTAAAATCATAGAATTTTTTCATCTTCTTTTAGAGGTATAGGTTCAATTTCATGCATCTATATATTTATTTATTTTGCGTATTTTTTAATTATACTTTTATTCTTTAAATGAGAAAATTTAAGCAACATGTGTATTTAATATATCAATATAATTTTTATAGTAGATTTTATGTGAATATAGTTCATGACATGAATTAAATTCTAATTATTTATACTATTGATAAAAAAAATTGACATGTTAAATATTTTTTTTAATACTTGATACATTAAAATTAAATATTATAACACTATATTTTTTTATATTAATTAGATATATAACTTAAATAAAAAAAATTAATTGATATTTTTAAACAATAAATATAATTTTTTTTTATAAGTAAAATCAAACTTCATTTCACAAAAAGAGTAGCATTTTAAATAGGTATGAGAAATACCTTAAACACATTCTTTTTGCTACAGTAAAATCTTACAAGTTTAACTTCTTAAACTACAAGAACTAATCTAGGTCTAAACCCTAAACAATAAATATAATATCGTTGACATCAATATTTATGATGAGATTCTTAATATGTATCATCAAATATTTGATACTTCAAATTTTTAGACAATTTCATGATAATTTATTTGATATGTTTTCTTAAGTAATAATATCATGCACAACATATTTCATTTTACGCAGTAACACATACTTCGGCGTGTAGTGTTAGTTCATATACAGTATGATGTAAATTCATATACCATATAATTTCAGTTCATTTATTGTGGCATGCTACATATGGTGTTTATTCATATAATATGGTGTTAGTTTATATACATTATTGTGTTAGTTCATATACAATATTTTATGTTATTTATCTGTATAACAATCACATCTCAAAATACTTAGATTAAATTATTGTTCGCCATAAAATTTATTGTGTGTATCATTCACATAATACTTTGTTTTTTTTCTTTTAAAATTAACAATTGAATATCTACACAAAATGTAGTTAAGAGAATAAATGCACATGAAAAGAGAAATTCAATTAAAGACGAGGTTTGAGATGGATAAAATATAGTTTTAAAATAGTTTTATGATGTATTATTGGATTTTTTTCATCTTTTCAGTTTAATAATCGAATTTTTATGAATCGTGCACCTGAACAGACTTACTTTTCACGAAATTTGCACATATAGAAATCATTCATGAAATTTGTATTGAATATGCATATATGAATTATTTACAAAATGTGCTCGTACAGATCGGTCACAAGAAGTGCACATATTGATCATTCACAAAATTTGTACGTATCAATCGTACACAAAATGTGCGTGTATGGATCGTGCACAAAATATGCATATATACAAACTTCAAAAAATATAATCAACAAAAAATAAAAGCTGTAAAAAATAAAAGAAAAGTGTTGATAATTTTTTACACTTTATTCAATAACAAAAGAATACATATTTTATGTAAAAATAACTATAATAAAAATTAATATTATATATATTTTATATTTACAGCACGGGTAATATACTAGTTCTTTTCTAAAAGTAAAATGTTAAAATAAACATCCACCCAATCACAACAACAATGGCTTTGAATGAGGCTCGTCCAAAGCCTCAACAAAGTAGAAGAAAATGCTTCCTTCCTCGATTTCTAGAAGCCGACATACTGGCTGAATGCCGGAGAATTGTCACACTATCCTGGAAGCTTATCAATTCGGTAATCTGGCCAAATCATTGTAGCCAGTGTAATTGTGACTATGACTTGAAGAAAAAAGAAGAAGAATCCCAATATTCTGGCCATGTTATGAGAGCTCTTGAGTGAATGAGTAAACGTAGGAAATGGTGTACGGTTTTGGAATGAACGAGTAAAAACGGTCAAAACTCTGATTAAATTGGTGAACCAATAACCCAGTTGGTTCTTTTGTCTTTTTTAATTTCTAAATATTCAAAATAAAAATAGATAACTATATTTCAAATGCAGATTTCTTTAAAAATTGGAAATTGCAAATTTTTAAATGAATTAAATATTAGAGAAGATGGTAGTGCATCACCAATTAAAAAAGAGAATCCACTACAAGTCAAGAAACATTCGTAGATAATTTTTTGTATTTAATCATATACGTCGGTTGAAAAAAAAAAGGAGCTAGACAAATCAAGCAAGATAGAAAAAAGTGAGGTAGATATGCGAGAAGATATGACAACAAGGTGGAATTACTACTAATGGGACTGGATTTTTGAGGTGTTGAGTGGTGGTGACTGGCGAGAATATATATAGAATTTTTTTTCTAGAACTCTATCTAATTGATGTTTGGATAATTTTTTAAAGGAAAAAAAAAATATATATATATATATATATATATATATCTTAAAAGATAGAGTTTTTTCATCATCTTTTAGATGTATAGGTTAAGTTTCTTACATCTACATATTTATTTATTTTGTGTATTTTCTAATTATATTTTTATTCTTTAAATAAGAAAATTCAAGCAACATGTGTGTGTATTTAATATATCAATATAATTTTTATAGTAGATTCTATATGAATATAGTTCATGATACGAATTACATTCTAATTATTTATACTTTCGATAAAAAAAAAATTGACATGCTAAATATTTTTTTAAGTCTTGATACATTAAAATTAAATATTATAAAACTATATTTTTTTATATTAATTAGACATATAACTTAAATAAAAAAATTTAATTGATATTCCTAAACAATAATATAATATCGTCGACATCAATATTTATGATGAGATTCTTAACATGTATCATCAAATATTGGATATTTAAATTTTTTTAGACAATTTCAAGATAATTTATTTGATATGTTTTCTTGGGTGGGTATTATATATGTGAATAATACTCACAGTAATAATATCCTGCACAACATATTCCATTTCACGCAGTAACACATACTTCGACGTGTAGTGTTAGTTCATATACAGTGTGATATTTGTTCATATACTTTATGGTTTCAGTTCATTTACTGTGGCATGCTACATATCGTGTTTATTTATATAATATGGTGTTAGTTCATATACATTATTGTGTTAGTTCATATACAATATTTTATGTTATTCATCTGTATAACAATCACATCTCAAAATACTTAGATTCAAATATTTTTCGCCATAAAATTTATTGGGTGTATCATTCACATAATACTTTGTTTTCTTTTTCTTTTAAAACTAACAGAGTATCTACACAAAATGTAGTTAAGAGAATAAATGCACATGAAAAGAGAAATTCAATTAAAGACGAGTTTTGTGATGGATAAAATATGGTTTTAAAATAGTTTTATGATGTATTATTGGATTTTTTTTCATCTTTTCAGACTAATAATCAGACTTTTATGAATCGTTGCACCTGAACAGACTAAATATTCACGAAATGTTCACACATAGGAATCATTCATTAAATTGTATTGAATGTGCTATATGAATTGTTTACAAAATGTGCTCGTACATATCGGTCACAAGAAGTGCACATATTGATCATTCACAAAATGTGCACGTACCAATCGTACACAAAATGTGTGTTTATGGATCGTGCACAAAATGTGCATGTATGAATCGTGCACAAAATATGCATATATAATAACTTCAATAATTATAAAAAAAAAATACAAGTTGTACAAAAAATAAAAGAAAAGTGTGGATAATTTTTTTACACTTTATTCAACAACAAAAGAATACATATTTTTATGTAAAAATAGTTATAATAAAAAACAATATTATATATATTTTATATTTACAGCACGGGTGATATACTAGTTCTATTCAAAAAGTAAAATGTTAAACTATACCTCCACCAACCACAACAACAATGGCTTTGAATGAGGCTCGTTCAAAGCCTCAACAAAGTAGAAGAAACTGCTTTCTCCATTGATTTCTAGAAAGCCGGCATACTGGCAGAATGTAGGAGAATTGTCACGCTGTCCTGGAAGCTTATCAATTCGGTAATCTGGCCAAATCATTGTAGCCACTGTAATTGTGACTATGACTTGAAGAAAAAAGAAGAAGAATCTCAATATTCTGGCCATGTTATGAGAGCTGCTGAGTGAGTGAGTAAACGTAGAAAATGGTGTACGGTTTTGCAATGAACGAGTAAAAACGGTCAAAACTCTGGTCAAATTGGTGAACCAATAACCTAGTTGGTTCTTTTATTTTTTTAATTTCTAAATATTCAAAATAAAAATAGTTAACTATCTTACAATGCAGATTTCTTAAAAAATTGGAAATTACAAAATTTTAAACGAATTAAATATTAGAGAAGATGGTAGTGCATCACCAATTAAAAATAAGAATCAACTACAAGTCAAGAAACATTCGTAGATAATTTTTGATATTGAATCATATACGTCGGTTGAAAAATAAATAAATGAACTAGACAAAATCAAGCAAGATAGAAAAAAGTGAGGGAGATATGCGAGAAGATATGGCAGCGAGGTGGAATTACTACTGACGGGGCTGGATTTGTGAGGTGTCGAGTGGTGGTGGCTGGCGAGAATATATATGGAATTTTTTTTCTAGAACACTATCTTATTGATGTTTGGATAATTTTTTAAAAAAGATATATATATATATATATATATATATATATCTTAAATGATATAGTTTTATCATCTTCTTCTAGAGGTATAGGTTCAATTTCTTGCATCTACATATTTATTTATTTTGTATATTTTCTAATCATATTTTTATTCATTAAATGAGAAAATTCAAGCAACATATGTATTTAGTGTATCAATATAATTTTTATATTGAATTATAGTTAATGATATGAATTACATTCTAATTATTTATACTTTTGATAAAAAAAAAATTGTCATGTTAAATATTTTTTTAAGACTTGATACATTAAAATTAAATATTATAAAACTAATACTTTTTTATATTAATTAGATATATAACTTAAATAAAAAAAATTAATTGATATATTCCTAAACAATTATAATATAATATCGTTGACATCAATATTTATGATGAGATTCTTAATATGTATCATCAAATATTTGATATTTCAAAATTTTTAGACAATTTCATGATAATTTATTTGATATGTTTTCTTGAGTGAGTATTATATATGTGAATAATGCTCACAGTAATAATATCGTGCACAACATATTTCATTTCACGCTGTAACACATACTTCGGTATGTAGTGTTAGTTCATATACAGTGTGGTGTTTGTTCATATACTTTATGGTTTCAGTTCATTTATTGTGGCATTCTACATATCATGTTTATTTATATAATATGGTGTTAGTTCATATACATTATTGTGTTAGTTCATGTACAACATTTTATGTTATTTATCTGTATAACAATCACATCTCAAAATACTTAGATTAAATTATTGTTCGCCATAAAATTTATTATGTGTATCATTCACATAATACTTTATTTTTTTCTTTTAAAACTAACAATTGAGTATCTACACAAAATGTAGTTAAGAGAATAAATACACATGAAAAGAGAAATTCAAATAAAAATGAATTTTGAAATGGTTAAAATATGGTTTTAAAATAGTTTTATGATGTATTATTGGATTTTTTTCATCTTTTAAGTCTAATAATCGAATTTTTATGAATCGTGCACTTGAACAGACTAACTGTTCACGAAATGTGCACATATAGAAATCATTCATGAAATTTGTATTGAATATGCATATATGAATTGTTTACAAAATGTGTACTCATACAGATTGGTCACAAGAAGTGCACATATTGATCATTCACAAAATGTGCACTTACCAATCGTACACAAAATGTGCGTATATGGATCGTGCACAAAATATGCATATATAAAACTTCAAAAATCATAATCAACAAAAAATACAAGTTGTAAAAAAAATAAAAGAAAAGTGTGGATAATTTTTTACACTTTATTCAATAACAAAAGAATACATATTTTATGTAAAAATGGATATAATAAAAATTAATATTATATATATTTTATATTTACAGCACGGGTGATATACTAGTTCTTTTCTAAAAGTAAAATGTTAAAATATACCTCCACCCAATCACAACAACAATGGCTTTGAATGAGCCTCAACAGAGTAGAAGAAAATGCTTCATTCCTCGATTTCAAGAAAGCCGGCATACTGGCTGATTGCCCGGAGAATTGCCACGCTGTCCTGGAAGCTTATTAATTCGGTAATCTGGCCAAATCATTGTAGCCACTGTAATTGTGACTATGACTTGAAGAAAAAAAGAAGAAGAATCCCAATATTCTGGCCATGTTATAAAGCTCCTGAGTGAATGAGTAAACGTAGGAAATGGTGTACGGTTTTGGAATGAACGAGTAAAAACGGTCAAAACTCTGATTAAATTGGTGAACTAATAACCCAGTTGGTTCTTTTGTCTTTTTTAATTCTAAATATTCAAAATAAAAATAGAGAACTATATTTCCAATGCAGATTTCTTAAAAATTTTGGAAATTGCATATTTTTAAATGAATTAAATATTAGAGAAGATGGTAGTGCATCACCAATTTCGTAGATAATTTTTGGTATTTAATCATATACGTCGGTTCGAAAAAAAGGAGTTCGACAAAATCAAGCAAGATAGAAAAAAGTAAGGGAGATATGTGAAAAGATAAGGCAGCAAGGTGGAATTACTACTGATGGGACTGGATTTGTGAGGTGTTGAGTGGTGGTGGCTAGCGAGAATATATATAGAATTTTTTTTCTAGAACACTATCTTATTGATGTTTGGATAATTTTTTAAAAGATATATATATATCTTAAAGATAGAGTTTTTTCATCTTCTTTTAGAGGTATATGTTCAATTTCTTGCATCTACATATTTATTTATTTTATGTATTTTCTAATTATATTTTTATTCTGTAAATGAGAAAATTCAAGCAACATGTATGTGTATTTAATATATCAATATAATTTTTATAGTAGATTCTATATGAATATAATTCATGATATGAATTACATTCTATTTATTTATACTTTTGATAAAAAAAATTGACATGTTAAATATTTTTTTAAGACGTGATATATTAAAATTAAATATTATAACACTATATTTTTTTTTATATTAATTAGATATATAACTTAAATAAAAAAATTTAATTGATATTCCTAAAAAATAATATAATATCGTCGACATCAATATTCATGATGAGATTCTTAACATGTATCATCAAATATTTGATATTTAAAAAATTTTAGACAATTTCATAATAATTTATTTAATTTGTTTTCTTGGGTGAGTATTATATATGTGAATAATATCCACAGTAATAATATCGTGCACAACATATTCCATTTCCCGCAGTAACACATACTTCGGCGTGTAGTGTTAGTTCATATACAATGTGGTGTTTGTTCATATAATTTATGGTTTCAGTTCATTTACTGTGGCATGCTACATATCGTGTTTATTTATATAATATGGTGTTTGTTAATATACATTATTGTGTTAGTTCATATACAATATTTTATGTTATTTATCTGTATAATAATCACATCTCAAAATACTTATATTAAATTATTGTTCGCCATAAAATTTATTTTGTGTATCATTCTCATAATACTTTGTTTTTTTTCTTTTAAAAATAATAATTGAGTATCTACACAAAATATAGTTAAGAGAATAAATACACATGAAAAGAGAAATTCAATTGAAGACGAGTTTTGAGATGGATAAAATATGGTTTTAAAATAATTTTATGATGTATTATTGGATTTTTTTCATCTTTTTAGTCTAATAATCGAATTTTTATGAATCGTGCACCGGAACAGACTAACTGTTCACGAAATGTGCACATATAGGAATCATTAATGAAATTTGTATTGAATATGCATATATGGATTGTTTACAAAATGTGCTCGTACAGATCAGTCACAAGAAGTGCACATATTGATCATTCACAAATGTGCATGTACCAATCGTACACAAAATGTGTGTGTATGGATCATGCACAAAATATGCATATATAAAAACTTCAAAAATTATAATCAACTAAAAATAGAAGTTGTAAAAAAAAAAGAAGGAAAGTGTGGATAATTTTTATTCACTTTATTCAATAACAAAAGAATACATATTTTTATGTAAAACTAGCTATAACAAAAATTAATATTATATATATATATTTTATATTTACAACACGGGTAATATACTAGTTATTAATATTATTAATTCACGGTGAGCATATAAATTTGAGACTTTTGAGTAGGTTTTATGTGAAAATAGTTCATGATAGACATATTATGAAATTATTTTAAAGTATCAATTTTTTGATCAAATATATTAAAATATTCATCAGAAATATCAAAAGTTGAGGTCAATAAAATCTAGAACAATTATAACTAAATATTATTGACCCAAATTTTTTATATATCTAATGAGATTTTTTATGCACCTGATTGAATATTTGATACTTTCACGAATCATTTATATAATTTTTTTTTATAAATTTTTGTTCATCGATTGACGTGTGATCATTTTCATATGTGCACAGATATAGTAGAATTATATGAATTTGAATTTATTTTGAAATTTTATAATCAAGCACGAATAACTTATGAACCAGCTTGATTGATCGATTAAACTCCAGTTGATGAATGGTTTTAATATCTTATTAAAATATCATTATGAAGGTAATAATTTTGAACACGACACGAAAGCAATATAAAATTAAATTTATTGTGTTCATAAGAATACAAATTATTGATACAAAATGCATAAAATACAAAAAGGAAAATATTTTAAAGTCCTAATTTTTAAAATAACACACTAAAAATTCTTTATTTTAAAACTATACATTTAATTTAAATACATACAATGTTTGTCAGGGGTTAAAGGGGAGCTAAAGGATGAGTTTCCATATTTCCACCTCATCCACTTTCTTCATCTTTTTTCTCAAATATGTACTATCCTGTTATTATATATACTTGTATTTTCACCCGTGCGATGCACGATCAATGATATTTAAAAATAAAAAATTAATTCTATTAATATCATTAATTATCTTATAATATGCATGAATTTAAAATTACAATGTCAAGTATTAATTCTCTTATATATCACTTTATATATTTAAAAAAAATTACACAATTCACTGTTCATTATTCACAAAAACCTATAATGCATCACATATATTCTACTAATAATTACACTCAAAGACAATTTTTTCACTTAAATTGAGCAATTTACCCTTATTAAAAACTATTATATCCATTTAAATACTATAAGTTAACTCATATACAAAAATTCCACAAAATTTAACTATATAATATCTTCTAGGACAAAGAGAGTGGTTAAGTTTTACTGCGCCTTGTTAATTTGCTATTTAAAATTTTAATGTGTAAATTAACAGTTTTTAAGAAATATGAGCCTTTTAATATCAAAACAAAAAATTTAACTAAAACTAAATTAAAATATTTATTTTATTTTATTACTTTTTAATATTAAATTTTACTTAAACTAATATATATGAGTTTATATGAGTACACACATTTTAATTTGTTAAGCATATTAATTTAAATAATCAACAAAATTTTAAAATTCTTCTTGGACTATCTATTTAAAAAAAATAGTTTAATCAATCAAATAAAATTATTTTATATTGAATTTTATAAATATTTATAACAAAAAACTTTTAATAATTTTTTATACAACAAAAGTTTACCATTATGAAAAATAAAATCCATATTAAACTTCATTAATATATCTTTTAAATTTTTTATTTTTATTATATTATAAAAATATTATATACCATGAATCTTAATTCTTACTAATATTTTCCGAATATGTGTGAATTCACTTTGTTTAAAAATAGAGTGATTTGTGAGTTGATTTTATAATTGGGAAAAAGCTTCACTTTACTATTTAAATTGTATTTTCTTTTAAAATATGAATTCATTAATGTTTTATCTCATTTATAATATTATCTAATACAATGTATTCTCATACATAAGATAAAATTATAAAAATATATTTATCTGTTATTATAGACTAATACAGAGTATGACTTGCTTGATCTTTGGATCATTGAAAATACATTTTTATTGATTCAATCACTAACAAATTTTTTATGAGTTGTTTGTTGTCATGTGCAGATAATAATATACACCCATTAAAAAAAATATCGGTGCAAGGATTTGAACCTTGTAACCTAGAGTAAAAAGAAAAAGAAAATTACAGCCACCTAAACTATATGATATGATATAAGAATATTTTTAAAATAAAAAAAAAAGTAAAAAGAATTTTGGGCCCAATTCGGTCCAAAATTTTATTATTATATATGTATAGATAGATATATAATTTTTGTTTCAGTTACAATCATTAAAATTATTTTAATGATTAGAAAATGTAAAAGGATTTTTTGATAGATATTATTTAGCTTTTTTAATTTAATTACGTATCAGTTTTTAATTAATATCACTAAAAAGAGAGCAAGAGAATGCAAATAATTTTTATTTGGTAGTTAAAAAAATCATTTATATCTATATTGATATTTGGTTAGGTGAGGTTAAGAGGATCATTGTTTTATTTATATGTGTTTCATTTTTTAATAATAATAATAATAGCTAATTCATTTATTAAGAAAGTTGAAAAGACTTTACAAATTTTAATAATTAATATTTTTTTTAATAATACAAATTTAGAAAGCAAAAAATTTTTGTTAAAAAAAGTTTCTAGAAAAGGAATAACATTTTGTTATTAGATAGTTATAGATTGTTGAAATCCCTCCATTTCTTTAAAGACACTAATCCCTTTGCTTTCATTTAATCTCTCCTCCTAATGCCTTTCCTTCACCAAATAAATTAAATCCTTAACATATGATCAGTTTTTTTTTCTTTAATTAGTTCTCTCCTCTTCATCTTTTCATACCTCCACTTCCTCACAACATTCACTCCATGATTACTCGTTCAAAGACATGATGAATCTTCAAAATTAAGATATCATCTATCCTCTCTAAATTAGATACTACTTCTCAAGCTCTCATTAATTATTCTGAATGGAAGTCTGAAATGCAAGCTGATGAGATTGATGCTATTTAATTTGACAAATAAAACTTAAGAGTTAGATCCTTATTATTCTTCTTGTTAAATGTAAAGATAAGCTGAGTTTGAGTACTGAAGATTAGTCAGGAATCCTGATCCTGAGTGTTGGATCCGGAGGAATATTCCTGAGGAAAGCATCCTGAGCCTGAGCGAAGACTTGATCCTGAGTTAGAAGTATTCCGATCCTGACACTCATCCTGAATGTCATCCTGAGTGGTCAGATCAGTGAAGACACTGAAGACTCAGTAGAACTGAAGGCAAATCCTGAGAGATCATCCTGAGCTGAGAATCACCTACTCCCTGAGTCACTCAGCATGAAGGCGATCCTGAGCTGACAATTATAAAACAGAGTATGGCAAAGACGACTTCACCAGAGTGATAAAGTTGGTTATTTGAGCAGCTGGCGGAGCAATCTCATTGGACGTCGGAACAGTTATTCAAGGCGGTTATAACCATACGAATCTCGTCGATTGGTTAAGAGCTCAAAGGGGTTAAGGGTCTGATCTATAAATACGTATTCATTCCAGAATTTTCATAAGACTGTGTAATTCACTCGATACTTAGAGAGAGATTAGAGTGAGAAAGCTTTGTACTCTGTAAACATTATTCATCGATTAGTGAAGTGAGCCAACCTCATCCGTGGACGTAGATCAATTTGATCGAACCACATAAATTGCTTGTTCTTTTGATTTCCTATTTATTTCTGTTGAGTGTGTTCATCCGGCAAGTTCTTCCAATTGCTCTGAAAACTCGAAGTCTTATTGAGTTCGATTCATCTCCGGATAATTTCACAACAATTGGCACCGTCTGTGGGAAGGGGAGGAGGAATCGACTGGTTAATCATCAATCATGGCATCTACCAAGCTGGATTTTGAGAAATTCACTGGAGCAAACGATTTTGGTTTGTGGAAGATCAAGATGAAGGCTCTCTTGACTCATCATGAGTTGGCTAATGCTCTGAAGCCTGAAGGTCAATGGCCATCTTCTTCATCAGAAAATCCAAGCAAGAAACAAGAAATATTGGAAAAGGCACATAGTATAATCATCTTGTGCTTGGGGGATAAGCCTCTGAGGGAGGTGTGCAAGGAGAAGACTGCCATTGAGGTTTGGAGTAAGCTGGAGAAGGTGTATCAGACTAAATGTGTCACCAACAAGTTGTTCATGAAGCAAAAACTGATGTCATTCAGGATGAATGAAGAGAAGGAGTTGATTGAACAACTTGAGGAATTCAACAAGGCTGCTGATGATCTTGAGAACCTGGGAGTGGAAATTGATGATGATGATAATGCTTTAATGCTCCTGAATTCTTTGTCTAAATCCTTTGAGAATTTCAAGGATACCTTATTATTTGGGAGACATGATAAATTGTCCTTTGATGATATTCTGGGTGCGCTGAAAACAAAGTCTATTCAGCTACAAGCGGATAAGAAAAAATCAGTTCAGGCTGAAGGATTGAATGTCAGGTTCAAGAAGGGCAAGAAAGATTTTCAGAACAAGAAGAAGAAGAACACAAAGGGGCCAAAATCTGGTGATTTTATTGAGAAGAGGAAATGTTTTGCTTGTCACAAAACTTGTCATCTCAAGAAGAATTACCCTGACAGAAATAGGAATCATGGAGAAGAACAAAAGGTTGATATAACTGTTGCTGCTGAAGGAGGGTATGATAGTGCTGAGGTGTTAACAGTTACTAACCTGAAACTGAATGATGAGTGGGTACTAGACTCTGGATGCTCATTCCATATGTGCCCTGATGAATCATTATTCAGGGAGTTGAGGAGGTTTGATGGAGGCTCAGTTGTGCTGGGCAATAATCAAACATGTAAGGTGAAGGGGAGTGGTTCTGTCAGGTTGAAGCTACATGATGGAGTAGATAAGATACTCTCAAATGTGAGGCTGGTGCCAGAACTGAAGAGAAATCTGATCTCCCTGGGTTCACTGAATCAACTGGGTTATGAGTTCAACACTGAGGATGGTTATATCCTGATAACCAAAGGCAAGAAGGTATACATGAAAGGCAAGAAAGTCAATGGGTTGTATATCCTGATTTGAAGCACTTCTTCAGAGTCAGCAAACAATGTTATGGACAGCACTGAGGCAATGATATGGCATAAAAGGTTGGGCCATATGGGAGAAAGGGGGTTCCAAGAACTTTTAAAGCAGAAGTCATTTGGGGAAGGAAAGGTGATGAAATTGGATTTTTGTGACCATTGTGTCATGGGTAAATCTAAGAAAAATCCATTCCCAAAGGGTAAGAAAACTACTGATGCACCTCTTGATTATGTTCATTATGATATCTGGGGACCAGCTAAGGTGGAGACTCATGGAGGTGGAAGATACTTCATGACAGTCATTGATGACTTCAGCAGGAAAGTATGGGTGTTCATACTGAAGCAGAAGAGTGAGGCCTTGGCAAGGTTCAGAGATTGGGTCAGTGAACAAGAAAATAAGAGAGGAAGATCGATTAAACATCTCAGGACTGATAATGGATTGGAGTATGTATCAGAGGAGTTCAACAATTTCTGCAAGGAAAGGTGAATCACTAGACATAGGACAGTGCCTGCAAATCCTCAGCAAAATGGTTTGGCTGAAAGGATGAATACGACTATCCTGGAAAAGGTCAGGAGTATGTTGTCAGATGCAAAGCTACCCAAGGTGTTTTGGGGGGAAGCAGTCAGTACAACTTGTTATCTTATTAACAAGTCACCTTCCTCAGCAATTGAGTTCAGGACACCTGATGAGGTGTGGTATGGGAGGATCTCGGATTACAACAACCTGAAGGTATTTGGTTGCTCAGCTTTTGCCCACATTAGGCAGGACAAGCTGGAACCTAGAGCACTGAGATGTATCTTTATTGGTTATCCTAAGGGAGTAAAAGGATACAAATTATGGTGTCTGGAACCTGGTCACAAAAGGTGTATCGTCAGTAGAGATGTGACTTTTAATGAGAAAGTCATGGGATACAATCAGCCCATAAGCACTCAGGACTCAGATGGAATTCTTTCAGAAGAAGGTATTCAGGTTGTGGTGGAGACTCCTGAAAAGAACTCAGGACAAGAAATTTTTGAGGCAGGTGAAACCTCAGGAAGGACTCAAGAGAAGTCAGAGGAAAGTGATACTGACTATCATTCTGACCACTCAATTTCAGATACTAAAGGCTATGATCTCAGAAACTATAGTCTAACAAGAGACAGACACAGGAGAAGCATACACCCTCCGACTAGATACGGTCATGCTGATATGGTGTCCTATGCCCTGATAACCGCTGAAGAAATGGAGCATCAGGAACCACAAAGCTATGCTGAAGCTGTGTCAGGCAAAGACAAGGAAAGATGGATATTGGCTATGACTGAGGAACTTCAGTCATTAGAGAAGAACAACACTTGGACCTTAGTGAACAAAGTTCAGGGATAGAAGGTGGTCAGTTCCAAGTGGATCTTCAAGAAGAAATCTGAAATGGGGTCAGGAGGAATAGAGAAGCTGAGATATAAGGCAAGGCTTGTTGCCAGAGGCTTCACTCAGAGAGAGGGGGTAGACTTCAATGAGATATTCTCACCAATGGTGAAACACTGTTCAATCAGAATCCTATTGTCAAAGGTAGCTCAGGAGGACTTGGAGCTTCAACAGTTAGATGTCAAGACAACCTTTCTACACGGAGACCTGGAAGAAACTATACACATGCAACAACCTGAAGGTTTTATTCTACCTGGGAATCAGGATAAGGTGTGTCTACTGAAGAAATCATTGTATGGACTGAAGCAAAGTCCTAGGCAATGGTATAAGAAGTTTAATAGTTTTATGATCTCCATAGGCTTTACAAGATGCAGGTATGATAGTTGTGTCTATCTTGAAAAATAAGGGAAGGAAGTACTCACATAACTGCTGCTCTATGTGGATGACATGTTGGTTGCAAGCAAGAGTCCTGAAAGAATTCAGAAGCTAAAGTCAAAGCACAGTAGCACATTTGACATAAAAGATCTGGGTATGGCTAAGAGGATACTTGGGATGGAAATTATCAAAGATAAGGACAAAGGGAGGTTATTCTTAACTCAGAAGGATTACATCCTGAAGATACTCAGGAGGTTCAACATGCATGAAGCCAAAGTTGTATCTACACCCCTTGGTCAACAGTTCAAACTGACATCAAGTCAGTGTCCAAAGTCAGATGAAGAGAAGGCACACATGAGTAAAATTCCTTACTCAAATGGGATAGGTAGCATAATGTATGCTATGGTGTGCAGCAGGCCAGATTTAACACATTCAGTCAGTGTGGTCAGTAGGTTTATGGCAAATCCGGGAAAGACACACTGGGAGGCTTTTAAGTGGATAATGAGATACTTAAAAGGTACTGAGAATCTGGGGTTACTCTTAGAGAAGACTAAGGATGACACTCAACCACTTCAGGGATATGTGGACTCAGATTATGCTGGAAGAATTGATACGAGGAAATCCTTATCAGGATATGTGTTCACATTATATGGTACAACAATCAGTTGGAGAGCAGTACTTCAGTCAGTAGTGGCGCTCTCAACTACTGAGGCTGAGTATATTGCGATGACTGAAACAGTGAAGGAAGCAATGTGGCTCAAGGGTATGATTAAAGAATTTAGAATCAGACAAAAGGAAGTTGCAGTTCAGTGTGACAATCAGAGCACAATTCCTTTGGTTAAACATCAGGTCTTTCATGAAAGGTCAAAGCATATTGATGTCAGACTTCATTTTGTGAGAGATGTGGTTGAAAAGAAAATGATTTCAGTGCAGAAGGTTTCTACTGAGGATAATGCTGCGGATATGCTGACTAAGGTCTTACCTATTTCCAAGTTCAGATACTGCTTGGAGCTGATCAAGCTGCGGTCATGGGATGTACCGTGAGTTAGGTCCTGAGGTGGAGTGTGGAATGGGGAAACTCACTTACTTTAAGGTGGAGAATTGTTAAATGTAAATATAAGCTGAGTTTGAGTACTGGAGATTAGTCAGGAATCCTGATCTTGAGTGTTGGATCCGGAGGAAAGCATCCTGAGCCTGAGCGAAGACTTGATCCTGAGTCAGAAGTATTCTGATACTGACACTCATCCTGAATGTCATCCTGAGTGGTCAGATCAGTGAAGACACTGAAGACTCAGTAGAACTGAAGGCAAATCCTGAGAGATCATCTTGAGCTGAGAATCACCTACTCCCTGAGTCACTCAGCATGAAGGCGATCCTGAGCTGACAGTTATAAAACAGAGCATGGCAAAGGCGACTTCACCAGAGTGATAAAGTCGGTTATTTGGGCAGCTGGCGGAGCATTCTCATTGGACGTCGGAACAGTTATTCAAGGCGGTTATAACCATACGAATCTCGTTGATTGGTTAAGAGCTTAAAGGCGGTTAAGGGTCTGATCTATAAATATGTATTCATTCCAGAATTTTCATAAGACTGTATAATTCACTCGATACTTAGAGAGAGATTAGAGTGAGAAAGCTTTGTACTCTGTAAACATTATTCATCGATTAGTGAAGTGAGCCAACCCCATCCGTGGACGTAGATCAATTTGATCGAACCACGTAAATTGTTTGTTCTTTTGATTTCCTGTTTATTTATGTTGAGTGTGTTCATCCGTCAAGTTTTTCCAATTGCTCTGAAAACTCGAAGTCTTATTGAGTTCGATTCATCTCCGGATAATTTCACAACACTTCTCATTTCTACAAAATGGAAGAGGTACTTAAAGGAGAGCTAGTGTCTGTAAAGAGCTGGATGTAAGCCGTCGGACCCATTTGTTCCTGCAGGTTTGTTCTGTTTTGGAAGAATCATAATTCAGTCTCAGTCTCGAGCCAGAGTTCTGAACCTCCACTATCAACTTCAAACACTAAAAGAGGTGCTCTAATAAGATCACCCAATAAAATTAATTAAAATGGTGATTTATTGATCTAAGCTAGTTTGCATGCTGAATTGAATATTTTATTTATACACTTCTAGATGAAGCCTGAAGCTTCTACTGGCTTCTAGATGAAGTTTGTCACAAAAAAAAGTAACAGCTCTAGGAAACATCTAACTAATCTTACCACCTCTCTTGAGTGAATGAATGCATGGATGCGTACGGTTGCATTGGGGCATGCATGCATGTGTGAAGACGGTTGCATGAGTGTGTGTAATGAGGAGTGGAGGCATGCATGACCATGCATGTATGTGTAATCATAACATGGGCTGCAAAATCACATACTACCTTTTCTTGTTGTCTTCTTTTTCCTCTCATTCAATGCCCATTTCACTTTTCTCTCTCAAAAAATCCATTCGATTTATGTCTTTTCTCTCTCAAGATCAGAGAGTTGGAGATCGATGGTCATGGTTGTGGAGATTGATCTATCTCTTCTTTCCATCACCGCCTTAGCAGATTCAATGTTTGGTAGGAGGCCATGGTCAGAGCTATTGATGGAAACTTAGCAAAATGGATCTGGGGATCTGGCAGCTGACACACACTCTCTCTCCACTAATTTTCTAATTTCTTTTGGGAGTGTTTGTTTTAGGATTAACGTATATGGGTGGATGATGGATATTTTCGAATTTACACATCTAATCTCATCCAAAATACACATTCATCCACTATTATACATTTATACATCTATTTCATATAATTCAATATCAATCGCATCAATTTTATTTTACACATCAAATATACATTTTGTTTATTTCTCTTTTACATATCTCATATATATTTTTACTTAATTCATATCAACTAATATAAAAATATGAATTAGAATTAATTATATATTTTTATATACATTAATATATATAAGATGATTAAGTCTAATAATATATAATTTATAATTAATTAGCATATTTTAATATATATATATACATATATATACAAATTATTTATTTATTATATATATAGACACAATTTTATATTATTTATTATCAATTTCAATTATCTAAAAAATTATTAATTATCAAGTTTATTTATTTTTAAAAAATTATTTAGGGATGCAAAAATCGGGCTAGGCGGCTTCGCCCAGACCCGATTTTTGCCGAAACGATGGAAAAAGTCGTTTTTCCGACTAGACGCCGCCTAGGCGGGCTAGGCGGGCCTAGTCGGTCCAGGCGATCTGGGCGGAAGTCGGCACGATTTTTGTTTTTTTGTTTTTTTTTTAAATTATAATCAAAATTCAAAACTAATTACTCCCTCCGTCCCATAATTGTTTTCACACTTTCCTTTTTCGTCCATCCCACAATTGTTTTCACACCCTATAAATGGAAACTATTATTTTAACTTTATCCTCACAATCCAACTAATCTCATTATTTTAATAATATAACTTTACACAATACTCTATTTTTTCTTAAAAGTTGTGCCATCCCAGAGGTGTTACGGAGGGAGTACTATTTGCCTATTTGGAATTGGAGTTGTGAAAACTGAAAATTAGGGCTTTCAAAAAAAACTCCCACTCTCCAGCGTCTCTTCCTCATTCCCTCTCCTCCGGCGGCGGCTCTCCTCCGGCCTCCGGCGCATCTCCTGGGCAGCGTCTGCCGGCGCCTGGCGCATCTGGATTCTGGCGTCTGCCTCAATCGCCGCCGGCTGGCTCCATCGCGGTGCCTCCATCGCCGCCGCCCCGCCTACATCGTTACCTTCGCAGCGTCGCTCCGCCTGAAAAGTGAAGGTTTTTTTTTTTTGTCCAAAATAAATTCATCTCAGGCTCAAGTTTAATGTACGTTTGGTGAAAAAGAAGAATAGATGTTTATTTATTTATTTTTGCTAAAATCGGTAATTTGTTTGGTGAAAGGAACTATGTTTTCTTGTTTATTTTTTTTCCATCTCTTGTATGCCTTCATAATGTCATAACTCAGTTGAAGATAACTTATTGTATGCTTTCATTACTCTCTCACATATATAGTATTATAGTTATATACTCAATGTAGCTTCTACATATATACATTGTGTAGCTTCTACGTAGACTGTGTAGAATGTAGATAAACAATTGCTACTAACCTTGTTTCCACTTTCCAATTATTATTTATTAATTATTATTATTATGAGATTGTTTGTTTCCAGTTATTAGTTGCAAGTAAATTATTATTTTTCTCATTAGAGCAAGTAAAGAGCTGGAATTTCATTTTTAGCAAGTGGATAAATGTACAAACTTGAAATTTATGTTAAAAGCTGCTTTAAGTGAATGATCTATTCTTCATGTGTCTCTTAGTAGTTAGTACTTCTATAGATTCTTCATAGGGTCTTTTTTGTTTCACTTTATGTTCTTCCTTTTTTGCTTATTTGTTATGCACCTTATGGCATTATTATTGACTATTGGAAGTTTTTTTTAATAGTACGATGGCTTCTTCAACTTCTGTGCCGCCTAGTGACTCTCTCAAGAGGAATTCAGTTGATGTAGGATGGGAGTATGCTGTATTGGTTGATCCAAAAAATTTGGATAGGGTGAAATGCATCCTGTGTGATAAAGGAATAAACTTCTAGCTGAACGATTAAACAATCTTGTGTATGTCAACTTCAATGCAAAATTGATGAGCAAACAAAAGAAACTGAAAGAGAAGAACGTGGAAGTTTTATTAGCAAAGGAGGATGCAAGTTTTGATCTTGGCTCGGGTTCTCATGATGATATGGACGATGGTCTTCGAAGAAGCGTTCGACTTAAAGAACTCGATGAGGACGATTTTTCATCCGATGAAGAGAAAGAAGAGGTCGATGTCGAGTTTGAGTCCGATGATGAAGATCGAGTGTATGGGGATGAGCAACCTATGTTTCCTCAAGTTCCTCAACAAGATTCGGAGAATCAAGCTGCTTAGTTTATTGGGGTGATTTGTTTGACACCTTTGATTTGTATGTTATTATTATGTTAAATTTAAACATGTGATTTACTTTTTAAAGTTTTTTAGATGTTAAACTTTTTTAATACTATGTCTTGTTTTATTGGATATTGGTAATTTTGTACTATTTTACTATTTACTATTTAAGTCTTAAAATGACTTAATTATTTAATGTTTAATTGTTTGTAGTTTACACATGTTGATGTAGCGACTAATTCACTTAAATATTTAATTCTTGATTATTCATATATAAAAATGTAATTTGGATGAATAGGGAAAAATTGGATGTAAAAAAAAATAAAAAAATCTAGGCGGCCGCCTAGGTGGCCTAGGCGCTAGGCGGGCCAAAAACGCCCAATTTTCGATTTTCGACTTCTACAACCTTTATATAATTTAGTTATTATATTACAAAAAAAATAAAATCAATATACAACCCCACTAACTAAAAATAATAAAATAATACATCACCATAACTAAAAAGTATTAATTTGATGAAAAATATTATTCACCTCTACCGCATCCAACTCAAACCAAACACACATTTACTATTTAATGAGATTTACTCCATCCACTTTTTTTCACTATCTGAATGTGCTACATCCACCTCCAGACGAAAACAAACACTATCAAATAAATTGGACCACCTCTATTATATATACACCCACCACTATCACAACTTGGATGTCAATTGCCATGCATAATTGCCACATTAGTTTATAATAAAAAAATTTAAGTAGCTTAAAAGTTATAAAAGTGTTTGACTTATACAACTTATATGATATTTGATAATTTATAATAAATACTTCATTCGTCTCACTATATGTTGCTCATTATTTTTTAGTACTAATATTAAAAAGAGTATAAAACATTGATGTAGTACATGTGATGTGATAGAGAAAAATAAAAAAAATTAATGGGAATAGTGTAAAAAATAATGAATATAGTAATAAAAAAGTGAATAGTAATTTCCAAAAAGGCTTAGTCTTGTATGCACCAGTTACACCGTGCAACTCAAGTTTATTTTTCAAAAGTTACACAAAATACTACTGAAAAGTTACACATGTTATTACTAAAAAGTGTATTTTTAATAGTGTAACTTTTCAGTAATAATTTGTGTAACTTTTCAGTAATAAATAGTGTAACTGTTTAAAAATACATTTGAGTTGCACGATGTAACTGATGTACAAGAGACTTACTCTTCCAAAAAAGATAAAAAAGCAAATGAGAAATATATAGTGGGACGGACGAAAATGACAAAATGAGAAATATATAGTGGGATGGAGGGAGTATTTCTTATTTAATTTTAATATAAAAATTAATTTTTTATTTTATTTGAGATAAATGTGAGGGGGTGGGGAAGGGGTGACATGGGTCTATGATGGGGTGGAGTTGATGAGGAAAATAAATTATGATAACTTAATTTATTTTTTTACAAAAAATTATTTTAAATGAACATTTTATTTTATTAAAATATCTTTAATGTGTTTATAAATTACTTCTCACAATAAACCCTGGCCCACTCTAGAATGGTCCAATGACCTAAGACCGGGATTTCACCCAACGAGGTCCAGGCTATGTTTTAAAAAGCAGAAGCGGACATTGAATCGGACACCTTAATTTATTTTGTCAGACCGGGTTCGATAGGTCAGACCGTTAATAAAGCAGTTGAGCCGGTATGATGTCATAATTATATAATATACAAATCATAATATTATATAATTTAATCATTTGTAATAAATATATAATGAAGACACTGGATGAAGACGTTGCACCGCTTAAAGTTGTTGCAACGCTCATCACACCGCCGGAGATGGATGTCAAAGTCAATGAATTTAGGCATCATGCTCTTCGTCTTTTTTAGATTTCTTTCATAAATAAATTAGGGCATCAAAAAAAATTTTAAATTACAAATTAACCCCTAAATATTTTTTTTTATAAAAATCTTCCTTGCAGCCGGTTCGACCCGGACCGGTTCAACCCGATTAAAATCGCTTTTGACCGATTCTCAAGCGCTTTAATAGATGGCCGGTTGAACACTTTTGAACCGTACGTTACTATGTCCGGTTAGCGGTCGGACCGGCCGATTTGACTGGTTTTTTAAAACATAGGGTCCAGGGACCTAAAATGAGGACCTCGCCCAACAGATCTAAAATAGGGACCTTCAGGCCCGTCCAAAAAAATATAGACGCATTGTGCTACATTTTAAAATGAGACCCTAAATTACATAGTGCTGGAAGACTACTTCAATAAATACTTCAAATGTTACTAACCAAATTCACAGCATACAAAATTTCAAACCAAATAATAATTACCTACCTCCCACTTTCTTCTCCCTTTCTCTATTCTGTTCTTTTTTCTCTCTCTTTCTTTCTTCATGTTCACAACACGACGTATGCATTATCCCACTTAGTCCGCGTAATTTCTCCCACCAGAGTTACTCTAATTCGATGCCGAATAAACAGTTCCGATTTTGCCTACTTTCTATAAATAGAATAAAAATGGTGATATTTGAAAATACGAAATAGAAATAGCAAGAGTAACATTTTTTTTCCTCCTTCATCAATCTTCATTTCTCCCCTTTTTCTCATCTATCTCAATCTCTATTTCAGTTTCTACATCCAAGTACATGATATTTTCGATTCTGGTTATATAAAAAAAAAGGTACAATTTTCTAATATTTTGTCAAACTTTTAGCCTATTTTCGAATAATATTATCAAAAGTTTGTTTGATTGACTTTTTCAAATTATTCCTTCTTATTTGATTTTTCTCCAAAAAGAATATATTTTTTCGAAAAATAATCAAGAGATTTGTTTGGGTTGTTTGTTAAAGATATTTAGATTTATTTATTTGCTTATTCTTTCATATTTTTTTAGTTTTTATTTTCGCTTTTGGGATATTTTTAACATTACAAACAAAAACTATTTGATTTTTTACTACTTTTTTCTTTTTCTTTTTCTTTTTCATTATTTTGGAGTTTTTTTTAAAGAAAAATTATTATTAAAATATTGGTACTTTAACCAAAAAAAATTATGCATTTGTAAGTTTTTCCATTAATTAAGGGTGGGTGCACATATTTTGAGAGAAAAAATAAAGAATGTATTTATAATATTTTATAAATATTCTAATTAAAAAAATGTAAAGTGTGTGCTCTATTCATAGATGTGGGTGCATATAATAAGGAGGAGGAAAAAAAAATTGGGACCCTGAATTTTGGGGGTCCTGTGACATGTCACTTGGCACACTCCCTAATGAACGGTCCTGGGGACCTTGCCCAGTGAGGTCCATGAACCAAGAGTGATGACCTCATCTAGCGAGATCTAGAATAATGATCGATCTGGGAATTGTACTTTGAAGACAAGCTACAAAATTTGGCCTCGTCTATTGACTTGTTCTAATATTTTGCAAATAAACAAAATCCAAACCCTCAAGAGGAAGGGATCGTGTAGTATGAGCAAGTATAGGGACAAGTAGTATCGAACCCACTGAAGGTAAAACTAAGACCGAATTGTTTGTTTATTGTTTGAAATCAAAGACAAATAGAAAAAAAAAATCCTAACTATGAATTGAAATAGCAAAGGGGGGTTTTTCCTAATCTCTAAAAATCACTCAATAAGATAAAATAAAAATAAAATAAATGCAACCTAAAACTATGCAAGTGTAAGTGTTGAGATTATGCTCTAAACATGATCCTTAGGATAATTTTCCCCCTGTTAGTTTAGACCAAGATATAAAAAGTGTTCACATAGAAGGATCAAGAGCCACCACTTAATTAAGTCTAATACTTATAGACAAGTAATTAAATTATGTTGTCTATCATCGACGAGTCGGGATAAATGAGTCTACAACCCTCATTCTCACCTTCAAGATAAATTAAAATCCTAAGGTGTTGAATAATTTAATCATTTCCCAACAAGGTACTTAAACCAAACTATTCGGGTCTTGCTAATTATTAACTAGTGTTTCATGTAGTCGTCCTCAGCTAATTGACACGACTGGTCCAAACATTAGCCCGATTAACAAGACTCACAATTTAGAAATCCTATAATAAAATTAATCGAACTCGTACACCTAATGGTATTAAGCATGCATGTATTCAAATTAATTAAACCAAAACTCCTAAATGTTATCTCAAATTATAAAGCACTAGAAAAAATGAGTCTCAAGTGAACAGGAAATTAGTCTAATCCTAACAGGGATACTTTATCCTAAATCACATGTTTAGAACATAAATAAATTAAAAGATAACTGAATTAAACAAAAAAGTAAACTCAATAGCATAAATTAAAATCATCAAACTCTAATTATTAAATTACGACTACTGAACGAAATAAAGAAAATAAAGTTTTGTTTCTAATCTACTGTTTATGAAAGAAGACGAAAGAAAAACTAATAAGCCTAATATAATAATGTTCTGAAAAACAAAACTAAAACCTACTTCTCTCTCTTCTAATTGAAATGGACGGAAGACAACTCATATGGGCCTGGCTTTGAATTTGTAAATTACATTGAAGCTCAACGCATTTCCTTTTGCCACTCACTCTTCAAGTCAACAAAATGTTATATAATTTTGCTCCATAATCTCAATTTTCTGCAAAAAAAAAATTAACAAACAACACCTTTTTTCGACAATTAAGCTCATCTAATTAAATTAGGCATAAAAATGCATGAAATTCAATCAAATTAGGCAATTAAAGCACGTGAATTTCGAGCAATTTTCACACCAATCATTCCCCCAAACTTAAAGTGTTGCTCGTCCCCGAGCAACGAAAAGAAAATAAGAACAAGATGGGAAAATTGTGAGAAATCAATTCAAAGTCCAGAATAAGCAATTATCAAGTCCTTTCAATCTAGTCAAGTCCTTAGAAACAAAAATCAACTAGCAAACTCACAAGTCATGATTAAATTAATGCCAATTAAAATGCTCAATTCACAATTCTCTCAAGTAAGTGTTTAACTCTTCCCTTAAAAGTGTATAAAGATGTGTATGCTCTCAAAAATCAATTCACACAAATGCACTACCATATGCTTGCCAATAGTCTCAATTCTCCACCACAAAATAAGTATGCATTTCATGAATCAAAGAGGACTTTACTTTTGGTTGTAACATAGGCTCTTTGGTAGGGGTAGGAAAATCTGGATAAAAGTGACTCATAAACTAGTAGAATGAAAGTCAAGACGTCTCTAAAACTCTCAAAAGACAAGTTACAAGTGATCAAGTTGCAACTCATGATCTCAAACTCCAACCAATTACATTCATAGATAAGCATCATATATCTCAAGAACTAGTTCAATGCATATCTCAGGGCCTATCTCAATATCATGTCATCAAGGACTCTCATGGTCTATCAATTTACTTGTATCCTTTTAATGCTCAACACAATTCACATTCTCCCCATTAAACACTTTTTTTTTCAAGCCCAACCAAAATTGTGTACACAAGACAGTTCTTTTTTTGTTTTTGTTTTTTTTTAACTCATTTTTTTTTCATGTACAACTCATCTTTTTTTTCTCTCTTTTTCCTTTCACTTCTACACCAACTAAGCCCCCAAATTCACATTAAAGCACAATTCAACCTCAATATCCATTTTGACATTCAAGCTCCACTAGATCATAGGACAATTTAGGCTAAAAAAGAAAGGATAAATCGGCTAAATTAGTAGGTTGCCAAGAAATTTAGTCAACAGGCTCAAAGGGGCTAACTACGGAAAAAAATTCATTTGGTAGGAAAAATTTGGCTAAGTGACTATGCAAAACAAAGATGACCTCAAATCATATTCACAAATTTCACACTAAAAGCAGTCTCAAACAAGACACAAGACAAGTTCTAGAGCACACAAGCATGAATAATACCCCACAGGAAAGAATCAAGACCTATAATATGCAAGTCTCAGAAGGCTCTAAAGCTCACGGGTTTATCTAATCATGAATATGAGCACAAAAGTAGGCAAAATTTTCACATAATCAAATGACCAAGCTAGTATCAGTTCACACCATCAGGCTCAACCAAATCTAAAAAACTATCAATCAACAATATTCAAGCCTCAAAATATCATTCCACAATATCTCAACAACAAAAGCCCTCAACCCAAATGAGACAGGTGCGCCTGTGCAATGTCCAAGAAAATGCAAATCCACTATAAAATACACTCCCTCAAACTTAGAGCTTTGCTATGCAATTCTAAGTTTGAGTCCGGAGTGTCCATCTAAATTTCACATTCATGCCTAACCTACTCAACATGTACTCAAGAATATTCTCACAGCTCAAAGAAGGCAAAACTCAATAAGAGCAAAAGGCATATAACATACGTGCGCCTGTGCAGTGTAGGCATAAAAAAAATAAAAAAATCACTCCCTCAAACTTAGAGATTTGATAAGCAACTCTAAGCTTGGGTTCGTGGTACCTCAGCCTGCACCAATTAACTCCTCTTCAAACCAGCACAAATTCACTTTCTCTTGTTTTCCTTTGCACGCAGTTATCTCAAGCCTATAAACCATACACTCAGAGAGAAACATGGATTAACTAAATCAAATCAAAAGAGAAGAAAATTAAAGAAAATAAACAAAAGCATACAAAATAATGGGTTGCCTCCCATTCAACGCTATTTTTATTGTCCTATGCCGGACTTATTAATCAAATCACAAACTTCCTCAACGGAATGGCCAAGGATAACGGTCCACCTTGCCATTGTACTTTACTAGTTGCGGTTCACGATCAAGGAGGTTGTGACAATGGGCACATCGATCTCTCACTCCTCTTCTCATGAACACACACCCCTTCCCCTCTCTATCTCTAATCTCTATCCACCCATCCTTTCTTTGATCGAGAATTCCTAAGTTTTTCTTCAACTCCACTTTCTCATCAATCCTGAAAAGAGGTAAAATAAAATTATTAGAAGTACTGTCAATTAAAGTATTAATCGAAGAGGTTAAAAGGTCAGAATTGGTTGTTTCTCTCTTCGACTCTTCTTCTACTATTTCTTGACTTTCTTCCTTATTTCTACTATTGTCCATCAAAGGACATTCTCCCTCCTCTTTTTCGATTGATGGAATGTCATCTTCATCCTCATCACTTACAGCTTCTCCATCTTCCAACATACTCTCCACCTGCATTTGCATTTGACTCACAGTTTGGCTCATGGATGGGTCATCTGAGCCATCTGGTCTATCATCCTTTGAGTTGCAACATGTATCTCCTCATCTCGTTTCTCACTTTCATCCAACTTCTGGACTATGAGTGCCAACATGTCTTCCACCGAAGGTCTCACTTCCTCATACTGAGCATAAGGTGGTGGTTCCTTCCAATAGGTAGGAGAAACATAAAGTACATAATTGTCCTGGTCTAGGTATTGAGAGTACTGCTGGTAAGGTGGTTGATAATATGGCTCTGGAGGTGGATATGGAGAATACTGTGGATCAGGAGGAGGTGGGGATAGTAATCTTGAGTAGGTGAAAAGTATGGATCAGGAGGTGGTGGGTAATATGGATGGTAGTCGGGCTGATATGGATGAAAATAAGGTGGAAACTGCTGGTTTTGAGACCAGCGCCTCCTTGCCCCTCGTACTCCATGAACTTGTCCATCAGAGCTGCTCCTAAGAAAGAATCAAATCGATTCAAACAATTAAAGAAACAAACACTCATTACCTCCCCGGCAACGACGCCATTGACTTGTTATAATATTTTGCAAATAAACAAAATCCAAACCCTCAAGAGGAAGGGATTGTGTAGTATGAGCAAGTATAGGGACAAGTAGTATCGAACCCACAGAATGTAAAACTAAGATCGAATTGTTTATTGTTTGAAATCAAAGACAAATAAAAAAAAATCCTAACTATGAATTGAAATAGCAAATGGGGGGGGGGGTTTCCTAAACTCTAAAAATCACTCAATAAGATAAAATAAAAAATATATAAATGCAACCTAAAACTATGCAAGTGTAAGTGTTGAGATTATGCTCTAAACATGATCCTTAGGATAACTTTCCCCCTATTAGTTTAGACCAAGATATAAAAAGTGTTCACATAGAAGGATCAAGAGCCACCACTTAATTAAGTCTAATACTTATAGACAAGTAGTTAAACTATGTTGTGTATCATCGACGAGTCGGGATAAGTGCGTCTAAAACCCTCATTCTCACCTTCAAGACAAATTAAAATCCTAAGGTACTGAATAATTTAATCATTTCCCAACAAGGTACTTAAACCAAATTATTCAGCTCTCACTAATTATTAACTAGTGTTTCATGTAGTCGTCCTCAGCTAATTGACACAACTGGTCCAATCCCTAGCCCAATTAACAAGACTCACAATTTAGAAATCCTATAATTAAATTAATCGAACTCGTACACCTAATGGTCTTAAGCATGCACGTATTCAAATTAATTAAACCAAAACTCTTAAATGTTATCTCAAATTATAAAGCACTAAAAAAAATGAGTCTCAAGTGAACAGGAAATTAGTCTAATCCTAACAGGGGTACTTTATCCTAAATCACATGTTTAGAACATAAATAAATTAGACGATAACTGAATTAAACAAAAAAACAAACTCAATAGCATAAATTAAAATCATCAAACCCTAATTATTAAATTACGACTACTGAACGAAATAAAGAAAAGAAATAAAGTTTTGTTCTAATCTACTGTTTATGAAAGAGGACGAAAGAAAAATTAATAAGCCTAATCTAATAATGTTCTGAAAAACAAAGCAAAAACCTACTTCTCTCTCTTCTAATTGAAATGGACTGATGGGCCTGGCTTTGAATTTGTAAATTAACATTGAAGCCCAACGCATTACCTTTTGCCACTCACTCTTCAAGTCAATAAAATGTGGTATAATTTTGCTCCATAATCTCAATTTTCTGAAAAAAAAAATTAGCAAACAACACCTTTTTCGACAATTAAGCTCATCTAATCAAATTAGGCATAAAAATACATGAAATTTAATTAAATTAGGCAATTAAAATACGTGAATTTCGAGCAATTTTCACATCAATCGTCTATACAACCCGTATAGAAGACATAAAAGTCAAATAAAATTAGGTTTATTTGTAAAAAAAATTCACGTAATACATATAAATCATACATGCATGTTTAAGTAGGAGATTGACTCTTGAAGGTGATCTTAATCTTATGACACTTTTCACATAGTGTCCTAAGATTGGCGCCAGCTGCGAATAATGACATATTTTGTGCAGGTTAAATAAGAGTCAAATTCATGAATTACCCAAAATTTTAGGGCAATTCAAGAGACTATAATTAGTACATCTTAAGGCTAATAAAGAATTTGAAAAATCATAATCTGAGCATAAAAAACTCAATGAATCTGCGTGCATATATATTTTACTTTCACGCATTTATATATTGTGTTCTCCATTCAATACATATTTATTGTATTATTGAATGTAAAGAATATTCATATATGTGTTCCCATGAACTAATGTTGTCATTGAGATAAGAGAATCAGATGACTATGACATAGTTCTTAAAGTAGCCACAATCAATGATCATCGAGAATGGAATATCGATGATGCGATTGAAATTCGTGTGTGATCTACATTATATCTTTAGAGGGTGCAGTGATTCTCACAACTGCGAGATACTAGGTATCTCATGATGGATGCACAAATACTTTGAAGAGTATTGACATACCCAACCGAGAAACCATTTGATGTACTCTATTTACATGTCTATGAGAGTATCGATTTGTGGAGTAGTGTAATAGTCCTCTGACTTGAGGTCAATACACACGACATGTATGGAGTGATGGGCTTTGACCATGACCGACGCTTGCACTCTGAACGGGGTAGATATGACATGTGTTGGGCACATCACGAAGTACATGTGCGTGGTAGTTGAGCCAAGATAGAATTCATTCTTCAAATAGATTTTGAGAGAATACTCGACTTCTCATAACTAATTGGATCGTTAGTCATTGGCCAATGCACGTCGCATTTGAAATAGTGTTCAAATGTGATAATATGATCAATTAGTAGAATGAGATAACTTGATTAAGTTATTAGAATAGACACATTATCATGTTCTAGACTTAATCGGAGTATTCGTGAATGAAAGGACCGTATCAATTTGAGCTTCACATTACCGGCTGTTGATGTATCCTCGCAACGTACCTCATATGTTGAGATTGTCTGGTTTATTGTCTAGGGTTCAACTAAGATCATTAGTTTGACTAATCACTTGACATAAAAGGGCATATGGGTCACACAATAAGTAACCCACGTTTACAAATTAAATTGGTCGGATTAAATATTTGATTAGATCATAAATACTTAATTCATGGAGAATTATAATAATTCTATTTAATAGAATTATTAATATTTAATTAAATTAGATGATATATTAGATATATCATAATAATAATAATATATTAGATATATTATTATATATTATGTAGTAAAGATTATATTTGATATTGCAGATCTTGATGGAATCAAATCT